>CAUJRU010003620.1:0-38491 GCA_963277665.1 Viscum album
TAATGGAAGATGGAACCTCCGAAACCGAGGAGTGTTGTTAACCTGGTTTAAAAAAGGGGGTGTAATTGAGAGTATTTAGGCACTGAATAATAATTCAAAATTTATAAATAAAGAATAGAATTTAAAACATTATATTTCTTGTTTGTATTATCAAACTAAAATCGAACATATAAAGGAAAATAATGATTGAACCCAAAACCAAACCCAAGACTAAGTGATTTCTTTAAATAACTCAGTTTTCCTAGTTTTAGTATTAGTTTAAATTATACATTATTATATTGAATTTCATTAAAAAACCCAAAAATTTCGTCATTGTTTTCATTAAACACTTAAAACCACAAAATGAGATTGCTTATGTGATTTAAAAGAAGTAAGTGAACAAACTGAATTACTCCTCAACTAAGACAACCCTGGTCAGCCACTATGACATATTAGTAAATATATAATATTAATTATTTCACACACAGAGATAGGTGTAGTTAAATTTATTAACTATAAATTTTATATAAATAAAGGTACTATCATTTGAAGGTAAAAAGGGATTTTTTTCATTAATATTTTTTTCCGTAAAACTATTTTTCTTTAAGAATGAATAATGTATATCCATTTTAATTAATAAAAATAATCTTCAATGATGAAATATTTAAATTAAATTTATAGATTATATATCTAAATATATTAATTTAAATCCATATAATTATTTTTACTAGTCAAATAGTTAATATAAGATTATCTAATTCTTGAAAAATGCATTTATTGAAAAACTATTTTTCGACAAAATTTGGGGTTTTGTTTTTAAAGTAAATTATAAAACTTTTGTAGATTAAATTTGATAAAATGGATTCAAAATTTTGAATCGAAATAATTAATATTATTTAACAAGTTCAGATAATTTTTTGGTAATAATGAATGTTAAAGACAATAAAATTTAATTACCACGGTTAAGGTTAAAAAGAGATTTTGCGCATTACATGCGATTGTATTAAAATTAATTTTACAGACACATTGAATTTTTATTTTGAAAATTTTATTTCAAATTTATAATAAATTTTTATAAATAATCTAATAATACTCATTTTATTTTAGTATTAATGGTTAAATTACCCAAGTAAAAAAACTAGTTATCTGGGTGAAAATTAAAATGGTTAAAGTGAGTAACCTTTGTGGTAAAAGATATAAAATCTTTAAAACATACTTATTTTTAATTTTGGAGTTTTGGATATTCCATATCATCACCATATCAAATTATTTATCAATATTTTAGGCACTTTGGTTAAGAGTGACATCCCTTTATTGAATAGTTTTGGGTATTTATGAAAATACCACTCCTCAATTATTAAAGGTAACCACCTCCCATCACTAATTCAAACCTATAAAGAAATTTAGATCCCCAAAAAACTAAATAAATCTCCACTAAACATCATTAGAAACATTATTGAGGTCTTACTCATCTGAAACGGCCAACCCTAGGGTAATTAATAAGTGGTCCAATGGTCGTTATTCTAAGCGAAGGTATTCATCTTCATTGAGCTCTTCCATTTTATATATTCCTTTTCTACATTCAATCATGTATAAAAAATTAAAATATAATCTCACCAATATCTCCCATATAATTATATGTAATTAGTTTTATTTTATAATATTTATCCATCTCCATCTCCATCAAATGGGAAACAAATCCATTGTTCATGTGTATGATGACCTACCACCTTACAGGCCTATGTAATTTTTTTCCATCACTGGCTCACATGGATTGTCACAGTGATCGAAATAATGAGCATATATGATAAATATTAAATTTTATTAGTTCTTTTAACTTAAAATATCATTGAATTCCATCCCCTTTCCCTATTAAGGGATTGGTATTGTCTCCCTTGCCTATATACGACCTATTGTCTCCATGAAGCGATGTGAGGCATTTACCTTGTAAAAAATTCATGAATTATTATAAAAAGTAATGTAATGAAATAATGTTATATTTATAACATTAATATAAATCAAGATATTATGGATCTATATCATATACATAATAACCATAACATTCATTGAAAACATGCATGAGAAAATGAAGAAGTTATCCCTAAAAACAATAAAAATAATTAAATATTATTAAATAATGACTGGTAAGATGTTATAATATGATCATATATGATATTATATATATTAATATGATTATTTTTTTAAATTAAAAAAATTATTAAAACCATCATACAGGAGGTTAAATCATGTTCAACTAAAGAAAAGTGTGTGGTATATGATTTCATCTCAATTTCAATTCCATTGAGAAATATTTTTTATTATGAACCTATTAACTTTTGTGAAATGTTAATACTAATGCTTTGAAATATTTAAAAGTAATAAATCTTTATTTTTTATGATTAATATCTCAACTCAATGGGTTACAATTTTAATGTTACCAAAGTGGTAAGAAAATATTTTACAATCTCACTTTATTTTGAGTATGATTTAATTATTATTGAAGGAGTCTTATCATTTACCCTTCATAATATCAAAATATTTCCTTATACACTTGATATTTAAGTAGTATACATATATTAATAAACACATTCCTCTATTTAGTACTTGAATCAAGTAAAGAAATGTTTATAAGAAAAACTGATTTTATTTCACTTTTAATAAGATATATTTTTATTCGATGCCCATGTTTTTAATATTTATTTTAAAAAATACCCTCTATTTACTCAAATTATTTATTGAGGACATTTTAAGTCATCATTGAAATTTTAAATGAGTTTTAAGAGAATTTTATTACGATTTTTTGAAAGGTATGTTTTCAACATTCTTTATAAAAGTCAAAAGGTATGTTTTTTACATATATGGTGATAATATACTTCCCAACTACCATAACCATTGTGTGAAATTTATATTATTATTAATATTTTTAATGGTTTTAAAATGAAAAATATTTTATGAAACCCTATTTTAATATTTCACTTTCATTCACTTTATTCTTCCAAAGTACATAATTCTATTACAAAAACAATATTCTCAACAAACCAATGGTCACCTATAATATGTTGATTAATTTTGTGGTTGTTAACATTCCCTTGAGATAATAAATTTATTGTGACAATTATTCATGATACATTAAATTTCTATTAAATTTACATATTCTTGATCATAGATATTCTTATTTCTTTAACCATGTAACATTTCTACATATAATGATTTACTTTGAAAGTTATTTAATTGATTGTGGAAATAATAATATATTATATTATTTATTCAATATATAAATATATTAATGAGGAATATTGTTAATGAATTATGTTTATAATTTTATATATGATGAATTCTTTCATAACTGTAATTACATGTGGGGCTTGGAATTATATATCCCATCGATAAATTAATATTTCTCATGAGAAAAATTAGTCGGAAAAATTAAATGGGTTTTTATCCATAGTTTTAAACTGTATTAGACAAGGTATTAATGGTTTTAATTTCATGATTTCTTATATAATGAAGTATATTATTAGTCATTTCCTTCATTTAGAATTTTGTTGTTATTATCCATGAGATTATTGTGTTTATATTATACTTGTATTCATTTCATACTCATGTTATTGATTAAATGACATTTGTTTTTACTTATTAACCTCTCCCTATTGATTATATATTATTTACACATGATATATTACATTTTCTGTAAACTTCATGCGTATTTAAACTCACCCTTTTTTTCCATTCCATAATATATGAAGAATAATTATTTTAATGAGTTCAAGGATGACAAATGTTTTCCATTAATATGTTTTATATTTTATCCCCAATGTAAAATTGGTATCATGTATGTATAGAGATCTTAAATACTACTAAGAAGATCCATTCATTAGGATTTACCCCTTGAATGTATGAAAATGTAAAAATGTATATGTTGGGAACAAGTTGTATGAATAAGGAAGTAAGAAGAGTTTTCTGTTACAGAGTGTTGGGTTTTTTTGTCAAAGAAGCTGAATCAATTCACTTTGTAAAGGACTTGTAAACTATATGATTATTTTCTGATATGTATTCCACAAATATTATAAGTTATGAGAACTTGTGATTCAAGACATACGATGGAAAGGGAGAGAAATGATGATGCCAGTCATATACAATTTTGATTGGATGGAATGATGCTGCTTGAAGATAGGGAAGTTTCTGTACTTTCCGTTGTAACAATGATGATGCTTTGCTGATTTATATTTCACAGATATCATAAGTTTCGAGGACTTGTGATGTAAGCGTTATGAAGGATAGGGATAGCAAAGAAGTGTTTTTTTAAAGGAAAGAAATCATTGTGAAAGTCAAATCTGGCGTGCCAGTATAAGTAGCACGCAAGTGTATGTTTCACAAAATTCATATTTCAAGATCATTACATCAAAATATGAAAAAGGAAATAAAGTGGCATGCATGTTAATGATTGGCGCACAAGTCAAAAAGTGTCATGCAAGTATAAGTGGCCTACAAGTGTGGCATGGAAGTATATGTGGTGTGAAAGTGTATGTTGTTCTCAAGACATATTTCAACATCCTCATATAAAAATATGACAAAGGAAAGGAAGTGTCACGCAAGTGCTGGAGTGGGGCGCAGGTGCTGGAGTGGTGCACAAGTGTTAGAGCAGCGCGCAAGTGTATGTGGCACGCAAGTCAACAAAATTACTATAAATAGACAACTAGACTCCTCATTTTTTATGTATCAACACTTAAGAAAAAAAATTGAGCTCTGATCGTGCAAGTAGTAAAAAGTGGCTCAATAACATAAGTGGCACGCAAGTTGTCAGAGGCGTGTAGGCAGGGAGGTGTCTTCAAGAAGTTTGTTGTGTATAATCAAAAAGTGGTGTGCAAGTTGTGAGATATTCACAATGGTGGTGTGCAAGTAGGGTGACCTGCAAGCCAAAGTGGTGTGCATGTATTCAGAGGCGTGCAAATAGAGATGTGTCTTCAAGAAGTGTGTTGTGTATATGAAAAAAGTGGCACACATGTTGTGAACTATAAACAATAGTGGCATGCAAGTAGTGATTGTCGCACAAGCAGGGAGGCGCGCAAGCAGGGAGGCCTGCAAGCAGGGAGTGGCGTGCAAGCTGTTTGCACCAGGAGGTTCTAACCAGCTTCTAAGTAGGAAAGTGAAGAATTTTTTTGAAATATTTGATTTGTGAAAGTTCATTAAGAAGAACAGAATTATTACATTACCCTATTTGTGATAAGATGGAGCACACACACTGTTGGATTGTTTTCAAAGTGTTACATGAGTGTAAGGGTATATCATACTCGTTGTATTCCACCTCAAAGGATTGTTTTCTATTGTATTGTGTGGTACTGGATTGTTTCCATACCATACCAAGGACATATCTACTCTTGTTGAGTAGTGAACTTTGTAAATATTGTGTTCCTGTGGTTATGTGTGTTTAGCAGGGAAGAAATTATTTAACAGGAGGTGAAGGTTATATCAAAAATAAGGAAACATAAAAAGAAAAATATATCATTGATTCACCCCTCCACCTCTCAGTGATACTTGAATCCTGAATGGGAATTTTAATTGATATCAAAGGGAAAAGTTCCCTTTATTTATTCATTGCTAAAGTGGTTGAAGAGAATTTGTGATGGAGAATCTAAATTGCGTGAACAGTAAGGGGATTTTGATTTTTGATAGAAAGAACTATCAAATCTGGAAGGACATAATGATGACTTATCTTTTGTCTCTTGGATATAAAGTTCTTGAAACTACAACATATGGATTTTCTACTATTGATGAAAACGTCCCT
This sequence comes from Viscum album, assembly GCA_963277665.1. Taxonomy (NCBI): domain Eukaryota; kingdom Viridiplantae; phylum Streptophyta; class Magnoliopsida; order Santalales; family Viscaceae; genus Viscum; species Viscum album. The sequence continues at coordinate 5,765 of CAUJRU010003620.1, forward strand.
CTTACTCCTATTGACAAGAAGAATCTTGAGAATGATAGAAGAGCTAAAAATGTGTTAGTCTCCTCTCTTTCCGAGAGTGAATTTTTAAGAGTGAAAGGTATTGCTATAGAAAAAGGAGTCTGGGACAAACTAAATAACATCTATGAATGAAATAAAAAAGTGAAGAAGGATAAACATAAAATATGGAGACTAAAGTATGAATAATTGAAAATGGGAGAATCTGAATTTTTTGGGGATTTCATTACTAGGACAAATGATATTGTCAGTACAATCAGATATCTTGGTGAAAAGTTGGAGGATTCAACAGTTTTCAAAATGATATTGAGAATTATTCTTGACAATTTTGATTCTAATGTGTCTTCTTTAAAAGATAAAGATCATAAATCATTATCTTTGGATGATTTTCATAGCACTCTCATTACTTATGAGATTAGAAGGGGGAAGACTATGAAGGTTAAAAGAAAATCTGATAGAGAAATGACATTCAAGGTTACAAAGAGAGAGAATTCAAAGAAGAATCTTATTGAAGATGATGCTGGTGAATCCAATTCTAAAGACGAGGTATGTAGAAATTTTGATGAAAATTTTCCTTGTTTTCTAAGAATGTGAAAAGAAGTACATGGAAATAAAATGGTAAACTTCCCTTGAAATGTTTTGAGTGTGGATTCGTTGGTCACTTTACAACTAACTATCCTCAAATGAATAAAGAAGAAGGCAGTGATGATGATAACAGAAGGCCAAGAAGGTTGTGGAAGAAACAAGCTAATAGAGATAAATATTTTTCAAATGGGAAGGATAAAAAGTTCTTCAAATAAAAAAGAAGAATATTTTTATCTAATGATGAAGATGAAGAAGACAACAATGATTAATTTGATAAATTATTGGCTGAAAAAACTAGAGAGAATACCTTTATTGCTGTAGTGAATAATGAAGTGTATGAGAGAAACAGTTCAGAAGAAGAAGAAACTCAACTTGAATATCATCTGAAAGAAGAGTTGAAAGAATGCTTAAGGAAGATCAGAAGGCATGAGAAGGAAATCATCAAGCTAATAAATGAAAATTCTGAATTAAACAATCAAGAAGGTTTAACTGATTAGAAAATAAATATGGAAAAAGTGATTTATGATCTGATAAATTATCTTGAGAATACAATGAATCATAATGATCATCTTACAGTAATGTTTGAGGAAAAATAAGAAGAGTTGGAACTTCTTCAATAGAGAATTTATAAAGCTAAATAAATGAATATCAGTTTCAAGAATTCTATCATATAATTTGGTTAATGTTCCAGTAAGAATTAACCAAATTAGGATCTACAAAAGATACCTTTAAAGGTAAAAATGAAATATAGAACTTGTTCTGATAAGAACAATGCTGGAAAGACCATGAATGTGGTCAAAGTTAACAATGATGATAAATCAAAAGTGCATAAAATTAATGAGTCAAGAAAGACTTCTAGTAATTCTGGTTCTGTTAAATCTGAACTGAGAAAGGGAGTTACAAATGAAAACATTATGGTTGATGGTCAGCATAGTTCATTTAAGAAGGTTGCTGAGAAGAGTGTTCACAAATCTATTCAGTATAGATGTTTTAGAGTAAAATATTCTTTCTATGGTTTATACTGGTGTTGTGGTGGATTAGGACACATGGAAATTATGTGTTGTTCAGCCAAAAACATTAAAAATATTCCATAAGTTTTGAAAGACAATGATTGAGGGGGAGTCAATCCTTTAAAAATAGAAAGCATATAAATAAATTTCAGAAGATATCTAAGAATATTGGTGTGAAAGTTTAAAATAGGTTCCAACTATAGAAAACTATTTTTTAAATATGTGATCGTCCTTGACATCTTTCCAAGGGATTCCTTAGTGTGTTAGTAGAGAAAAAAAGTTTCTTAATAATTCTCAAAATCCAGAGTTTTTAAAAGCTAAATGGGACAGGTCTGCTAAGTCCTAAAAGAATGTGTGCATGTTTGTCTTGCCGGAACACATTGACTTGGCTAAGAAATTGGAGGAAACATAATAAAAAGTGGAGGAAAAGAATGAACAAAAAGCAATTGTTGTTGAAACTTCCTTGAAAGATACAAAAAGAGAACGTCCATGGATTCTTGATAGTGGTTGTTTTTATTATATGACAGTAGAATTAATGTTTCTGAAGAATTTGAAATACTTCAAAGAAGGAGCCCTTATATTTGGAAATGAAGAATCTCTGAGAATCAAAGGGGTTGGATCAGCCATCAACGGAAAAGAAAAAATGAAATCTATGAAAAAATTATATGTTTATGGGTTGAAATATAATCTTCTAAGTGTTTCCAAACTCTGTGATGAGGGAAAAAAGTTATATTCATAAAATATGAGTTTTTTGTGAAATGTGATAATTATAGAAATATAGTTACAAGAGGCCACCGTACAAAAGGAAACATGTTCCACGTTGGTGAAGTATAAAATTCTTGTTACAAGGGCATGGTGAAGGAAAAATAGTTATGGTATAAAAGGCTGGGAAATATGTGTCATAGAAACATGTGTAAGTTATCAATGTGAGACAGTGTCTGAGATATTCATGATTTAACAAGAAGAAGAGATTGGTGCTGCACTATTTGTGAAAAAGGGAAGATGACAAACTCTTTTCATAATAAAGTTGAACTTCATTCAAAAAAACCCTTGGAACTTATTCATTATGATATATGCGGACCAATGAGAAAGCAAGAATCAAATGAAGATAAGTACTTCATTAATTTCATGGATGACTTTACTTGCATTACTTGTGTTATGTACATGAGACAGAAGTCAGATGCCCTAAAATTGTTTCAGAGTTTCAATAGGAAAGAAGAGAAGGAATGTGAGTATTCAGGGAAGAAGTTGAGAACAGATAATGGTGGATAGTATAATACCGAAGTGTTTGTAAGTTACCTCGAGAAACATGGAATTATGCATGAGTTTAGTTCCCCATACATACCTCAACAAAATTTAGTTTCTGAATGAAATAATCAAAGTCTGGTGGAAATGGGGAGAACTATGTTACTTACATAGTATTTCTCATTATTATTGGAGGTAATCCATGAGCACTTCTGTGTATATTTAGAGTTGATGTTTCTATAGGCCAAACTCAGATATGACTCCATATGAAATGTTCTATGGAAAAACTCCATGACTAAAACACTTGAGAGTTTTTGAGAGTCCATGAATTATAAAGAGAAAAGGTGGAAACCTGGGAATGTTATAGAAAAGAGGAGTTGCTGGAATTTTTCTTGGGTATTCTCTAGAAATAAGTGGATATAGATGCATCAACAGAGAAACATGAATAATTATTTATTCTTTATAAGTAAAAGTTGATTAAAATTACGAGAAAGAAAAGCAGTCATATGTTGATGTGGAAGTCGAGTAGGATAGAGAAGATTTTGTTAACAATTCTGATAATGCTACTTACTGTGTTAATCCTACTCAAAAAGACGAATCTAACTTAGAAATCTTGATTGATGTGCATGTAGTTTAAACTACTCATACAACGATGAGGAAGAAAGTGTATTCTTAGAACATTATTGGAGATAAAAATCAGAGGATTCAAAGAAGAAGGACAATGAATGCTATATCACATACATCACTTAATTCAAAAGTTGAACCAAATAATGTAAATGAATAATTTGAGAATCCCGAATGGGTTCAAGCTAAGAATTAAGAGCTTGATTAGATAGAGAATAATGATACGTGGGAACATGTACCCAAGACGGACAATAAGAACATTATTGGTACAAAGTGGGTGTTCCAAAACCAGCTGAATGAAGAAGGTAATGTAATAAGAAACAAATAAAGATTGGTTTGAAAAAAGTATAAAAAATTTTAAGGCATTGATTTTGATGAAACCCTTCCTTTAGTGACAAGATTAGAAACAATCAGAATCTTTTTTGCTATTGTTGCACAAAGAGGTTACAAAATCATTCAAATGGATATAAAATCTGCACTCTTGAATAGTGAACTTGAGAGGAAGTCTACATTGATCAACCTTATGGATTTGTTATTGGAAAGGATGAAAGTTATGTGTGCAAGTTGAAGAAGGCTTTGTATGGGCTAAAATAGGCTCTGAGGGAATGGTATTCTAATTTAGATACTTTCTTAAAGAAGATGAACATTAAGAAAGGGAGATTTGACAATAATCTCTACATCAAGGAATGTCAGGAGTTTTCACTGAGAATTATTGATTATGTCAACGATATTATATTTTCTAGAAATGATGAAAGATCATGTGAAAAATTGGCTGAGGAGAAGAAGAAGTTATTTGAGATGTCCATACTTGGAGAAATGAAGTACATTCTTGGGCTACAAATTTCATAGAAGAAGAATCATGTTTTTCTGTCTCAAGAAAAGTATGCTAAGGAACATCTAAAGAAGTCTGACATGGAAAATTTGAAACCAGTTTCCACACCAATTTTAGTGGGAACCAAGTTTTCTAAAGATAGAGATGGAATAGAAGTTGATCAGAAAGAGTTTCAAAAGCTGATTAGAAGTCTGTTGTATTTGACTACCTCATGACCCGACATTTTCTATGCTGTCACATTATGTGCAAGATTTCAGATTGCTCCTATAGAATCAAATTTGATTTCTGGAAAAAGAATTCTCAGATATATCAAAGTCACAACAAATTTTGGAATGAGGTCTGAGGGATCATTATGTATTGATCTATTCGGGTATTTTGATGCTTATTGGGTAGGAATTGTTGCTGATCAAAGATCCACATCTGGTGGAGTTTTATTTCTGGGAAAAAGTTATGTTAGTTGGAATACCAATATATAGAATTTAGTAACTCTTAGCACAGATGAAGCTGATTATGTTGCTGCTACTAAAGAAGCAACTCAACTAATGTGAATGAAGACTCATCTGGAAGATTTACTTGTTGACGTAAAGCTACCATTTCTCTTGGGTTGCGATAATCAAAGTGTAATCAATCTTACAAGAAATCAGATACAATATTATCATTCAAAACACATTGATATAAAGTACTAATTCATCAAAAAGTAGGTGGGGAGGAATGAATTGAGGTTGGAGTATGTTCCTACATCTAAACAAGTGGCTGATATATTCACAAAACCTTTATTGAAGGAACCATTTTCAAAATTAATGTTGAACATGGGTGTACAACCTCCTTCTCATCATGGTTAAGTTACATTTTTCTATCCCCACTACCATATTTCCTTTGGATAGTATTGTCAAGGGGGAGAATGGTTTCATAAATCTATTCTTATAGATGCATGCATAAAGGGGGAGTTGTGGGTAATATGTGAATCCAACATGTATATGTGTGAACTATTCTAACTGTTTGTTAGAGTGGTTGTAGGAAACAATTTTGTTTTCAAAGAAAGTTGAAGAAGTGAAGAATTATGAAGTAGAATCTTGAATGATGTTCTAAAAAAGGTTGCGGTGATACGATCATTAGATTTCATAGTCACTTCTTTTGGACAACATGGTTATGGATGTCAATAATCATGTTTCCTACAACTAGTTAGCTCATGTAGACTTAAAATTGTTGATAAGTAATTCGTTTCTTATGGATACAAAGTTCAGTGATTTATGAATCTTGGTTGACAACAAAATCTAAAGGGGGATATTATTTGGACCAAGTTGGAAGGATAAAGAAGTAAGAAGAGTTTTCTATTACAGAGTGTTGTTTTTTGTTATCAATGAATCTAAATCATTTTACATTTTAAAGGATTTGTAAACCAGATGATGCTTTGATGATATGTATTTCACAAATATCATCAGTCATTAGAACTTGTGATGCAAGCCTTATAATGGAAATGGGGAGAAATAATGGTTCAAGTCATATACAATTTTGATTGGAAGGAATGATACTGCTGAATGATAGGGATGATTTAGTACTTTCCATTGTAACTATGATGATGATTTTTTGATTTTTATTTCACAAATATCATAAGTTTGTAGAACTTGTGTTGCAAGCCTTATGAAGGATAGGGAGAGTAAAGAAGTGTTTTTTGTCAAAGGAAAGAAAGTGGTGCACAAGTCAAAAGTGGCACGTAGGTGTAGCGCAAAAGTATAAGTAGCATAAAATTTATGTTTACTGAAAGTCATATTTCAATATCATCACATCAAAATATAACCAAGGAAATAGAGTGGCACACAAGTTAAAGATTGGTGCGTGAGTCAAAAAGTGGCGCACAATTATAAGCAGCGTGCAAGTCTGGAGTACATGTATCTGTGACATGAAAGTGTTTGTTGCACTCAAGACATATTTAAACATCCTCATATAAAAATATGACAAAGGAAAGAAAGTGTCGCACATGTGTTGGAGGGGCGCGTAAGTGCTGGAGTAGCGCCCAAGTGTATGTGGCGTGCAAGTCACCAAAATTCCTATAAATAGATGAATGGACACCTCTTTTTTAAGGTTCAAAACATATGAAAAAAATTTGAGATCTGATCACCCAAGTAGTAGATATTGGCTCTAAAACAGAAGTGGCATGCAAGTTGTTAGTGGTGCGCAAGCTGATGGTTATTTATAAGGCATGCATGTAGGGTGACATGCAAGTACGCTGGCACACAATATGTCATAGGAACACAAGCATGGATGTGTCTTCAATAAGTGTGTTGTGTATAATCCAAAAGTGGAATTCATGTTTTGATCCATGCACAATTGTGGCGTGCACGTAGGGTGGCATGCAAGCAGATGTGGCATGCAAGTTGTCATAGGCATGCAGGCAGGGAGGTGTCTTCAAGAAGTGGGTTGTGTATAAGCCAAAAGTGGCATGAAAATTTTGAGATGTGAAAAATAGTGGCGCACAAGTAGTTTGTGGCATGCAAGAAGGGAGGCGTGCAAGTAGGGAGGCACGAAATCAGGGAGTGGCACGCAAGCTGTTTGCACCAGGAGGTTCTTACCAGCTTCTGAGTAGGAATGTGAAGAAATGTTTTAAAAGATTTTATTTGTGAAAGTTCATTAAGAAGCACATAATCATTACATTACCCTCTTTGTGCTAAGAGAGAGCACACACATTATTGGATTGTTTTTAAAGTGCTACACAAGTGAAAGGGTACATTCTACTCTTTTTATTCCACCTAAAAGGGTTGTTTTCTAGTGGATTGTGTGGTACTGGATTGTTTCCATACCATACCATGGATGTAGATACTCTTGTTGAGTAGTGAACATTGTAAATCTTGTGTTCCAGTTGTTGTGTGTGTTAATCTAGGAAGAAACTGTTTAACAGGAGGTGACATTTGTTTCAAAAAGAAGGAAACTTAAAAAGAAAAAGATATAACTGATTCACCCCTCCCCCTCTCTGCCAAACATGGATCATGAATGGGAACTTCAATATACAACAACTCTGGGTTACTAGATTTGGGGCTGTTACTATTGGTATGATGTCATGTTTAGTAGAAATTTTTAGGACTAGATTTATTAAAACATAGATTCGGAAATATAAACCTATGATAAACATTGAGTATATGTCAAACTATGAAATAATATCCTAAATATTTGGTAATTTAGAGATTATGTGTTTTTTTATAGAAATAAATACGTATCTATATACTATAAGTAGATTTGGTTATGACATAGTTATACATAGGAGTATTAACTTTGAAAAGGGAGCATTGTTCTTTGACTCCATTATTAATTGGTATATGGAAATGGGCCTTACTGCACACCTGGTATGAAAATTCCATGGGATACTCATATAATAATTCATGTTTCATTTACAAAACATTATGAATTATTTTAATATATATTTTTAGGATTTAAATATATTTCCAATAAGACCAAGTTTATGATTATGATATTTACAATGCATATATTTTTTATTTATGTTAAGTGTTACGCCAAATTTAGAATTATATACTATGATTTAAAATTCCTAATGTCTTAAGATAATACCGTATATATAATTATTTATAATTGGATCCTATAAGTAATAATGATATCAACATTTAGGGGCAGTATAGAAACTTCCCTATTGAGAAAGACAATAAAACCGGTATCGGAACTGAGCAGATCATAGATATATTAGGGAAGCTAAATCGGGTTATGACAAGTAACAATTATTTAATGAAAAAACCTATTATTGTACAATGTGATTATATATACTGGATTGCTTTATGTGACATAATGCCCCATCATTTAGTAGGATTTTCTAATCCATTGGTAGCTGGGAAATGTATTTAGTCCCCTAAAATGATATGTTTTACCTTGTGATGTGATTGAAAGGGAAATTCTATACTTGTGGTATATTAACAAAAAGGTCTTGTTGATAAATGGTGTTCATTAATCCATAATAGTTGGGAGTAAGAGGAAATAAAAAATTGAATAGAGATGTTTTAAAGAAATAATCATCGAAAAGAGTTTTCCTTATGAGAAACATACTTAAGTGAATATAAAATTCCTTAACATAATGAAAAAGGAAGAATAACATGTTGTGGTGAATGAGGATACCTTTATCAGACTATGTAGGAATTATAAATATTATATATTCAACATGGAATTAATTATTGAGTATTTATTTGAAGGGATTAATCAAAGTAACTAAAGGAAACCATTTTCTCAAACAATTTCATCACATGACAAAAGAGTTTTATACACAATCGAAAGATAGAATACATTTTCTAGATCCTATATATTAATATTGAATAAATAGAATAATAGGTTGGATTAACACTATAAAAAATGGAACAAATCAAAAAATAATAAGAAAATTATTCAATTTCCATCATGTGTTTTTTTCGAAAAAACATCTTAGAAAATGTTTAAAGGGCATGAGAGTTTTTTACAAGTGTAGTGATGAGAGTCATATGGATAATAAATCCAAGGATAAGAAATAAATCAATTATGTACAATGCTTAAACTATAAATAAATTTGTAATTATTCACACCAATTCCCCATGTATCAAGGGAACAGACCATAGAAGAGGCTAAGGGGATAATTCCAAGCTAATACGATCATTATAACTAAGGTGGAAGTTCCAAATGATATGGTGGAAGATACTTTAATTATAAACTCAAATGTAGATAATAATTTATATGGTTATGGATCTTCTAAATCTTCTATAAAAGCTCTTTTATAAGAAATTAGATATTTATATAGCACCTTAATAAGGGAGTTATTAGTCAAATCTCCCAATAGAAGTCTCACTACAATAATGATATGTTAGATAGTTCCCATTATAACACATAAATTTTATTATTTTGAAGACTTTGTTATTATACATATGGTTGAATTTGATATAATACTTGGTATAAACTATATTTCAAAATATGATCAAAAAATTATTGCAAGGAGAAGGAAATTGTGATTCATGGTCAAGATGTTGAATTTCATATCTATATACCAGAGAATTAATCATCTGATTTATGTCTAGATCCACCCCTTTAGCACTTATGAAAGAGATTGTTAGGGAATAATAGAAAAAAGAATTTACTATTGTAAGTGGTAATCATCAAATTGAGGATGTACCTATTGTACATGAATATGTTTGATGTATTTCCTAGGGAATTACCTATACATCCACAAGATCCTAAAGTTGAGTTTTCCATTAATTTAGTCTCCTATTAAAGTCATTTATCAAAAAAATCCATATAGAATGACCACTATGGAGTTAGTAGAAATGAATAATCGACTAGAGGAGTTTTTGTGATAAGGTATTTATATTCCCTAGTGTTTCACCTTGGGGATCCCATATTCTCTTTGTTATGGAGAATGATGGATCCATGATGCTATTCATTGATTATAGGGAAATTAATTCTATTATACTAAAGAACATGTATCCTCTGCCTCAAATTAATGAATTATTCGATCAGTTTCATAGAGATAAATATTTTTCAAACATTGACCATTGTTCTGGGTATCATCAATTTCAGGTAAAGAAGGAAGATATACTGAACAAAACATTCTGAAGGAGCTATGTACATTATGAGAATACATTAATCCCATTTGTATTGAATAATGAACTCTCTGTTTTTTATGGATCCAATTAACATAGTATTCAACGAATATCTTGATTATTTTTTAGTGGTATTAATTGATGATATAATGGTGTATTAAAAGACCTATTAGGACCACGAGAATCAATTTCATACCATTCTAGAGACTCTTATAATAAAAGTGTTTAATAGGAAAATTAGAAAGTGTGAATTATAGCTTTAGGGGGTTTCTTTTCATGGACATATTTTCTCTAAGGATGAAATATCAGTTGATCCTTAAAACAAAAATGTAGTAAAATAATAAATCACACCAACTAATATAGATGATGTATATAGTTTCATTGGTTTTGTAGGTAAATATCTGTGATTCATCTAGAATTTTTTCCAATCAGCTAACCAATTAACCAATATTTCATGTAACGTGGTTATGTTTATATGGGAAAAAAACGTGAAGAATTATTTGAGTAACTGAATAGAATATATTTAAATTCTATAATTTTAGATCTACCATTACGAAATGATGGGTTTTAGATATATTGTGATGCATCAAATAAAGGACTTGGTTGTGACCTTATGAAAAATGATAAATTTATTGTATATTTATCAAGTTAGTTAAAGTCGCATGGATATAACTATTTAACCCATGATCTTGAGTTGTTAGCTACAATATTTTGTTTGAAGATATGGATACATTATCTCTAAAGTGAAATATGTGAGACATACATATAATATAAGATCATTAAATAAGTATATTCATAGAGATAACTCTATATAAGATAAATATGCTGGCTAGAGCTACTAAATTATTATTATTTCATAATACACTACAACCCATGGAAGGTGATTAAAAAAACAGATCCATTGAGGAGAAAAGATCAAGTAATTATAACTAAAACTAGGATTAATAGGGATCCTATTTTCATGGATCAAGTAAAATGGATATGGGGTTATTAATTAAGGTAATAAATTAATCCATTTTAAAATAATTGTGAAAACATCTTTATTAGAAAAGATAAAAAGTTCTCAATCTGATGATGATAATTTTTAAAAGAAACTCAAAGCTGTGAATTATAGGAAGTTTAAAGAATTAATTTATGATGTTAAAATCCTAAATTTCGGGAATAGACTATGTGTTACATCTATAATTGATATAAAATGTGTATTTTTGGTTGATTCTTATAGCTTTAATTTCCTTATTGTAATTTCCTGATATTTTATGAGAAGTGTATTTTTTTTATGACTTATGTTATATGTAACATAAAAAGAATATTTCACTTCACAGAATAGTAGATTGACTTGTGTTATACGTAAGAGCAACCTTCCTCGAAAGCATGTGTTATACGCAATAATGAGTTTCACTAAACAACGATATGTTATATAAACTTGCCATTATGAATAGTAATACCCACTTTTTAAAATTTCATAAATTTTATCTTTCAAAATGGACTTCATTTTTTGATTCGGAATATCGAAATTAGCCTAGGGTGAATTTTTGGTATTTTTCTAACAACTTTCAATTTTTGATGAATAGTGGAAACACTAGGTTACTATTTAGAAACCAACTTTTTATTTAAATAATTATTTATTTTATTTATATTTATTTTAGGTAAACATTAATACATAATACCTATATATGTTCAATGTAATTCATTGGAGTCATTTTATAATAATTTTAGATATATAAAAATTTTATTGAACTTTTCACCGTATTTTACCCACCTCCTAGGAGAATTTGAAAATTTACATAAAACATAATTTTACCACTTCTGTGAGTGGAATTTAGAAAATCCTTGAGACACTGTTAATATCAAGGAGTAAAATGTTGTTTAATAAGATAAAAATAAACTTTTGGTGAATAATAACTTTTTACTTTTATTTACCACGGTTAAAAGAAAATAGGGTAATTAAGGGTAAAACTGATGTTATTATTACCCTAAAACATGTCCTAGTTCTATTGGATAAGTTTAGATTGACCAAATATAACCTGAGGAATAAAATAGTACCTTTTAGGTCCTCTTGGATTAAATTAGGACATTTATTATTATTTTATTTAAAGAAGAGTTAAAATAGTTAAAATCAAAGTTTAATTACGAAAATATTTTTAATATAGAGTTATACATAATATAAATTCCACTATAAATATTAATTAAAAAGATAAAAAGATTTTATAAATAATTGTATTTTATTTATAATTTTTAGACATTAAATAATTTATTTTATTTATGACACAATGATGAAGCTGTAATTACCTTATTAATGAAATATTAACATAATTGATATTATAAATACCCAAATAAATGTAATTTTAGACTTTTTATGAATTAAAATAATTTCATATGTTAATATGACATGTTACTATTGATTTCATTAAATTGTTTTCAACTAATAATGCTGTTATGATTTTCACAAAAATCAATTACCAAATAGTGTCAAAATCGAAATAAAATAGTTTTTAAAACAAATATTATATTATTAATTGTTACATTATTCATAAAAATATAAGGTTTTTCAAAAAGACTTATATAAGGTTATATATATTAATAATGATAAATTTGGGGTTTTTTGGCTTATTATATTAGGTTTAATATCCATATAGTGTAAGGAAACAAGAAAACACAGTAAAAGTAAAATTATTTAACTTACAGTTAAATATAAATTATAATGTTAAAATAGTAACCTAAACTTGTCTAAATCCTATTGGATGAGATTATTTAGACCCATACCCACCTTACCTTCGAAATAAATCAATTTGGAGCTATTAAAAACCGAATATGACTTTATTATAAAATAATATTTTATGTTTTTTCTAAGGTGCCTCTCTCCTCCCTTATAAAAGGGAACATTCTCCCTCTCCTCCTCACACCACTTTGAGCATTAATGCTCATCCAACCCCTGTCAATTTATCTTATCCACTTCGCTAGAAACAACCTAAAGGTCCTGGTATTCTTCAAATACCGTCTTTAATTCCCTAAGAGGAAGTTAAGAAGAGGCGCTTCAAAGAAGAGCTAATGTCATTTACCGATTCTTTCAAATTTATTTCTTCTTATACTTCTTCTTCATTATTGGTTTCATAATAAATTAATATCATCAGTATCATTCATAGACTGATATGTTATTATCCTATAGAAAATGAAATCACTGCATGTGCGTACGTACGGAATACCATCTCCACGCCGTGGTGTAATCTGTTTTCCACCACCACTTTACTTGGATGGGAATAATGGTGTAAGGAATAACTATATATGATTATTATAACATGATACTAATTATTAGACATTCCTTATTCCACCCCAATACCATTAAATAGTTATGGGAATGATATCATCGCTCATGCACATGTACGGCCTACCGTCTCCACGATGTGATACGACTCATTCTACATGATATTCATTGTATAATGATTATATAAATGAATTGAATGAATAAATATGATATATATTACACTAATACCATTCTGTATATAAGGTATCTATAACATAAAAATAGGAATAATAATTTATTCGACAAGACATGTATAAGAACATAAAGCAATGAACACCCTAATAATAAGTAACAATGAAATATTAATAATAAGAATCTAAGAATGTCACCATATATGATATCATAATAATGATTATGAATCTGGAATAAGTCAATGACATTATTTAAATCATCATATAGGAAGTTAGGACACGTACAAATCATATTGTACCTAAGGTAATGGAAAATCTCACAATCTCATTTTTATCTGAGATTGTTTATACTAAATTATTTATTGGGGAATACTTATCATCCACATCCATGTTTCCTTAATATGTAATATTATTTCTATCCTCCTACAATTGTTTAAATAAAATTTTACCTATTGGGGGATTTTTAGTAAAATATATGAAAGGAATCTTTTTTCATTTAAATTTAGAGATACCTTTTGACTTTTTCATCCAAAGTACGAGAAGAATGTTTTTTTAAATTATACGGAATGAATGGATTTTTATGATTTCCTAGAAATTTAATTGCATGAAGCTTCCTTTAGAAGATTTTATTTATATTTTTAATCAATTTCATTATTAAAATTTTATGACATGTTAATAAAGAAAAAATATTTTTTTGAAGTAGAAAGGATATTTTCCACAATAATAGAGTTTAAGTGTTTTATCAAAATTATTTCCCATATAAAAAAAATACAGGATTCTATTTCTATCCCTATTTTTACATTGATATGATTATGTTATGATGGAATTAGTTTTATGATGTCCTTTTTTGGATTATGTTATGATGGAATGATGTTTAAGAAGCCCATTTTTATTATATGGGTTATGCTATGATGTATGATTTATGATCTTGTGGCCCACATAATAATGGTATAATTATGATATGGGTGTAACCTATATATCCCTCTAATGCATTGGGTAAAAATTTATATCTCATGAGATAGACATCGCTGAAACAGAAAGTAATCCGGGTTAGTGATACAGGACTGAAACGAGGAGTGAACTCGGTTCAGAAATGGACTTTGTCCACTAGGAAATCATGGCAATGAGTCTTGAATACTAAGAAATGATTCACTTGGATTATTTGTGTATTCCACAATGTTTCATGTTTTATGTTATGATTATTGGGATTACATTTCACTACTATGATTTATCCCATGTTATGATATTATGATCTCTTTTGGAGGTTATGATTTTCAAAATGTTATGTTATTATGAATATGATATGACTGATGTTTCCTTTGTTTACCCTTACTAAGAATTTGAGCTCACTCTTTTGTATGTTTTCTTTTCCCCAGGTCTGGAAGAGGGGTATTAAGTAGGTTATGCCAAAAGGGAATCTAAATATGATTAAATAAATGAGAGACAATGTAGATGCTTTATGAAATAGTTGTTTATGTTTCCCAGTTTCTAAAGACACTATACCTATACGGTCCTTTCATGGTCTTCTTATATGTTTTAATAAGTATGCTTCAAATCTGAAGCAAAAACAATGTATGTAAATTACGGGTCGTTTTACTTATAAACCTGAGTAGCACCAAGATGTATAGGGATTTGAGAGAACATTTCTTATGGGATAACATGAAGTGGGAAATTTCTTATTATGTGTATATATGTTTGGGTTTTCAACAAGTGACGTATAAGAGACAAAATACTATAGGATTCATGAAATATATTACTATTCCTATGTGGAAATAGGATGAAGTTACTATAGAATTTTTCATAGGACTACCAAAGACTTCTAGAAGGAATGATTAAATATGGGTTATTATTGATCACCTAACCTAATATACACATTTATTCTTCCCAAGAGAAGATTCAACTCTTGAGTGCTTCAAAATGATCAATATTAACGAAGTTTTAAGACCATATGGAACTCATATTTTAATTGTGTCCAATCCTGATCCCCATTTTAAATTTAAAATATAGAAGAGTCTTTAGAAGGATATTGATACTAATCTTCATTTGAACACTACCTACCATCATAAAATTAATAGATAGTCTGAAAGGACTATTCAAACATAATAAGTCATGTTGAAGTCATACTCATTTGAATTTTAAGTAATGTGCAATTATTATTTACCTTTGGAATAGTTTTACAATAAAAATTGTTTCCATCCAATTATACAAATGGCACCATATAATTCATTATAGGGAAAGAGATGTCGTACTCTAACTTATTGGGATAGAGTTGGTAAAAGAAATTTTATAGGACCAAAAATTATTGAGGGCATAATGAAAAAGGTAATGAATTTTCAGGCTCATATTAAAGCATCTCAATGTAGTAAAAATATTTATTACAACAATCAGAGTAATAATTTGAAATTTCAAGTGGGTGATTATGTTTTATTGAAAGTATCTCTATAGAAGGGTGTTATAAGCTTTATTAGTAAGGGTACACTAAGACCCATGTACATCATAAACTTATAAATTTTAGAAATTATTGGATTTATTTCTTACTAGTTATAAATTATTCTAAGCCTCTCGAAATTACATGATGTGTTCTTCATATATTTGTTAATGAAGTACATGCTAGACCAAACACATGTTATCACCTATAAATAAACATAATTGAAACCTAATCTATCTTACTATGAATATACCATATAGATTATTGAAACTAGAGAGAAATTATTGAGGAATAAGATGACTTAAATAGTAAAGGTACTTTGGAGAAATCATAAAATTGATGAAGCAATGTGGTATGGATATGATTTTATGAATAATAACCACCCTCATTTCTTTAGAAAGTGGTATCCATGAAAATTTCAAGGACAAAATTTTATAGGAGGAAATAATATAAGACCCAAGCCTAAATTATAATAAGTGTACATTATATTTTAATAAATTATAATATAATTCACATTTTAATATTTAATGGCACAAAAATTCCAATTTGATAGTATGAATATCAAATTTTGAACATGGTACAAATCATCATAGATTGAATTTTTGAAAATTTCCCTTAGAAATATGATTTTGCGAATAATATAAAAGATAGTATTTAATATTTTCCCATTTTATTCATAATAATAAGTAATAATATGTATAATTAATAATTTATTAACTTTCAAATTGATTTATATTAATATAATACTAGTTGGAGGTAAAAATTGATATTTTTCATAAAACTTATTTATTTAAAAAGGTATAATGTCTATCCATTTTAATTTTTTTAAAAAATATTTAATGATTAATAATTTATAATAAATTTATAGATTATATATCTAACTATATGAATTTAAATCTATATAATAATGATTAATATTCATATAGTTTATATAAGATCATCTTCTGCTTGAAAAATTAATTTATTGAGAAACTATTTTTTGACACAATTTTTCGGTTTTCTATTAATCTAAATTCAACCAATTTTGTGATTTAAAATTGATAAAATGGATTCCACATTACAAATTATCCTAATTAATATTTTTTAAAATTGTTAACATAATATTTATCCATAGTGAATGGTAAAAATAGTAAAAATTAATTTCCAAAATTACGGTTAAAATAGGGTTTTATGCATTGACTGTTGTCATGAACCAAGTTGAGATGCCATCTATACAAACACTGAACCCAACCTGTGGCATGGTCCAAAGGGAATTCATGATCCCCATGGGTTGGAATCTAATACTTGGTCCTCAAACATCACATTCGGGAATGATTTCTCATATGAGAATCAACCATAATTTAATCCAAAAGAATAATAAACCATAAGAAAACATAATCAATAACAATAACCAAAAAAAAGTACAACCATCATAAGTTAAAAAATTTACATAATTAACAAAAAAAAGAAAATTAGATAATGGCGATGGGGACCAACTACAAAAATAAACCTCTATGCAATAATATGTTCACCACCCCCATTCCACTACCACCAACTCCTACAAGAGAGGAACCACTAGAAACCAATTCCAAAAACACCACCATGGGAAAACTTTCATGTACCCAGGTCAAACATAATAAGGTTTACATACTCCCAAGGGTGTATGTAGGGTTTGATATATGTTTTAGGAAGATACCACCAAAATATATTACATTCTATAACATCATAATAAAAATCAATATGATAGTTTTATGAAAAAATAATAATTTTTTAATATGAAACATGCTATGAAATTAAAAGGGATAGTAAACATGACAACAAGATGAATGATAAGCATAGCATTAAGTGAGAACCGTGGGTAATCCCTAATGTACTAGGTTTAGTGGGGTCCTAGGATTCTAATTTCTTAGTGATAAGACACAACCAAACCGTCAATGTCCTCATGAATGAGACAGTAGAGGGAAATTCAATCCCAAGGTCTTTTTTTCTCCAATCACCATCATATACTTAGTTAGTGTTGTAGTGTAAATACTTCTAGGGGAACCGAGCCTCGGACCTACCAGACCACCTAGCATACTAGACCTTGTCTTCCCACCAATATATCTAGGATTCCTTTGTGTTAAATTCAATTCCCTATGTCAAATGTACCATGACTTACACACACACACATCCAACAATAAAAACACCCATGAAATAAAATCATTTTCAACAATCAAACCATTTTCAGTAGTCAAACCATTTTCAATAGTCAAACCATTTTCAAACCTATACGCAAACCAAAATCCTTTGAAAACATGATTCTCACCACCCACACAATACATAAAATGCATTTAGAAAGAATATCAAGCATACTAAAACCATCCAATAATGATAAATCATCGAATCAACTATATTTTTATTGAAAACTTCTAAAAACTAGGTGGAAACAAAAAACGCACCAAGAGGATACCCTAAAAAGGAAAATTAAAACCATTACCATCAATATCCAATGTAATGAAACAATGTTTAATCAACTTTAGGGAAACCATTCTGCTGGAGATGAGAGTACCAAAGAAAGAATAAGGATAAGACCAAGAAGAAGGAAAAGGACAAGGGAGGAGAGGCTTACTTGGAGATTTATTGACCAATCACTACAGAAAAATGGGCATTTCGCGGCGGTTTAAAAACTACCGCGAAATGCTGTAATTTTTTTTCAAGGATTAGTGGCAATTTTTTAAAAAACCACCACGAAATAGAGGCAGTTTGGGTAAAACAACCGCAAAAATGAAAAGAAAAAATAAAAAAACATGAGAAACCCCGAAAATCACTAAAACGACCATAACGTTTGATTCGGGCATCTATTGGAGTCCCACAACCAGTCAAATCAAAGTTCATGAAGATATATAGAGGCATGAATAATCAAAACCATGAGAGGGTCTAAGGTGCAGAATATATGAGAGTTATAAGAATGTTGAAAAAAGTTCTCCAAATTCAAACGGACATAACATTCTCTCCGGGTGTCCGTCTGGGCTCTACCACATATCAAATCTAAACCAGCAATGATAACTGCGCACTAATTAAATACAAGGAAGCTTCTGTCATGTTTTTTAATCCCAAAAACCCCTTTGAAGGCCTTTGAAACACAGTTTCAGTCACCGGTGTCCTGTCGAAATTGTATTCAAATAGACCTAACTTTCGTTCTGCTTGTCTATTTGGACACTTTTGCCAGTTAGATCGTAGTTTGTTTCATGAGCTTCAGTTTCACTGGTTGCGACACCCACATGGACTTATGGATTAGAAGTTACGGGCTTTTTAGTGGGTATCAGGTTTTTTATGTTTTTCGATGCCTCGTTTCTAACACCCGTTCCCCAATAGCTTTTTTTATGGTCATAACTTTTGATCTGCTGGTCCATTCGGACACATTCACCTATTAGGTCGAAGATCATTTTAGGATCATTAATTTGATTGGTTTCGAATCAGGAACTGAATCTAGGATCATAAGTTATCTCCACTAATGTGAGTCCAATGTTTTTGTCAGTTTATGACCATTTTGACGGGTTTTAACGGTTGCTCCATTTGTTACTATTCATTTGGGTTTCCATGACTTTTTATATTTATCAATGGTTTTTTGTGGGTTATTATGATGATTATGTTGAATTATTAAGGGGTTTTCCAGAGTTTTCATGCGTTCTCATGCATTCTAATGCTTCCTAATTCATGCTTCTCCATCCGTTTTCATGCGTTTTCATGATTTTTCATCCCTTATCAGGCCTTTTCATACTTTTTCATGTGTTTCATTTATTATTTATTATTTATAATATACTTTAATTTATTTATTATCTATTATTTGTTACTGGTTATTTATTATTTATTATTTATATTTATTTATTATATATTATATATTATATATTATGTATTATGTATTATTTAATAATAATAATAATAATAATAAAATATTAATAATAATAATAATATTTGTTACTGGTTATTAATTAATTATTAATTATATTTATTTATTATTTATCTTTTATATTTATTTTTTATTATATATTTTATTTATTATTTATTATTTATTATATATTATTTATTATTATTATTATTAATATTTTATATATTATATATCATATACTATATACTATATATTATATATTATGTATTATAAATTAAGAATTATTATTTATTTATTTAATATTATTTATTATTTATTATTTATTATTATTATTATTTATTATTATTACTTATTATTTATTATCTATTTATTATTATCTATTATTAATTGTCGTTTATTATTTGTTATTTACTATTTATTTATTTGTAATTATTAATTATGTGTTATTTATTATTATTATTATTTATTATTTTTTTGTTTTTAATTATGTGTTGTTTATTATTTATTATTTAATATTTAATATTTAATTTTTTTAGTATTTATGATTTATTTATTTTTTATTATTTATTCTTATTTATTATTTGTTATTTTTATTATTTTTTGTTTCTTATTTATTAGTTATTATTATTTATTATTTATTATTTATTAATTAATATTTAATATTTAACATTTAATATATAATATATAATATATAATATTTTTTTATTATTATTTATTAGTTAATATTTATTATTATTATTTATTTTTTATTTATTATATTTTATTATTTTTTATTTTTTATGGTTTATTATATCATATATATTATTTATTTTTATTTTAATTTTTTAATTTTTTTTAATTATTTATAATTATTATTTATTTTTTATTTTTTATTTTTTATTTTTTATTGTTTGTTGTTTATTGTTTTTTTAAAGGTTGAGGCCGAAGCCTCATTTTTATTATTAAAGCAAAGCCAAGACCTCTTTAATATTTAATTTTTATTATTTATTTATTATTATTTATGGTTTATTATATCTTATTTCTTATTTATTATTATTTTTATTTTTATTTTTTATTTTTTATAATTATTTATAAATATTATTTATTATTTATTATTTATTATTTATTGTTTATTGTCTTTTGTTTGTTGTTTATTGTTTTTTAAAGGTTGAGGCCGAAGCCTCATTTTTATTATTAAAGAAAAGCCAAGACCTCTTTAATATTTAATTTTTATTATTTATTTATTATTATTTATTTATTATTGTTTGTTTTTTATTGTTTATTGTTTATTATAATTTTCTATTTATTATTTATTATTTATTATTTATTATTTATTATTTATTATTTATTATTTATTATTTATTATCTATCATTTATTATTTATTATTTATTATGTATTCTTTATTGTTTACTATTTATTGTGTATTATTTATTGTTTTATTATTTTATTATATTATTATTTTAATTTCATAATTTTATTATTTTATTATTTTATTTTCATAATTTTATAATTTATATAAATATTACTATAATTTATTTGTTATTTATTATAATAAATAGTAAAAAATAATAAATAAATAAATAACTCAATAAATAACTAATAAATAAATAATTATTAATTATAAATTATAAATTTTTAATTTTTAATTATTTACTATTTCTTATTTTTTAATTATTATTGAGTTTATATTTATTAGTTATGTATTTTTTGTTTTTTTAATTAATATATATAAGTATATTAAATTCTGTTTATTAACAACATGACAAACTTGTTGGAGTGGTAAAGTATTTGGAAAATATGCGAAGGTTAGGGGTTCAAATCTCACCAAATGTAGTATTTCTATATATTGCATGGTCATGTGCATGTGCATGGGCATGCATATGCATGGATAAAGTAAATAAAGTAATATGAAATAAATAAAGTAAATAAAATAAATAAAATAAATAAAATAAATACACAATATACAAAATAAATACAAATAAAAAAAATAAATATGAAATAAATAAAATAAATACGAAATAAATATGAAATAAATAGAAAATAAATAGAAAATAAATAAAATAAATAAAATAAATAAAAAAATACGAAATAAATAAAATAAATATGAAGTAAATAAAATAAATACAAAATAAATAAAATAAGTAAATAATATAAAATAAATAAATAATTCATAATAAATAAATAATATAAAATAAATACGAAATAAAAATATAAATACGAAATAAATAAAATAAATACAAAATAAATAAAATAAATAAATAAATAAAAAATTTATAAGTAGATAAGTAGATAAATAAAAAAATAAATATTTATTTTTTTATCAAAATAAAAAAATTAAATAAAAATAAATATAAAAAAATTTCAAAAAAATTCAAACAACCGTCGTGAAACGTTCTACGGCGATTTTGAAAACCACCACAAATAGTTTCCTGACACACAATTTAGCAGCGATTTTTCAAAACCGCCGCAAATCGATTTAGCGGTGGTTCAAATAGCCACGACACAAAAAAAATCGCCTTTAAATATGCATTTTGGCGTAGTGAATCAACACCAAAAACCACAAAGGGATTGGGGTGTAAGGGATAAAGGGAGAATGTTTATGCATAAATAATGAATAGGAGGCCAATTTGGGAAAGCTAAGGGGGTTAGGGTCTTAAAATTTAAGAGGGAAAAGGGGAATTTATTTTTTTAATGTTTGGGTAGGCCGTAGGGTTTGGTAGCATGGTTTTCTAAACCATGCGCAAACTGTGTGACACCTCTATCCAAAGGGAAAAGAGTCCGTACAGTTTCTTAGAGAAGGGAACATGCCTTTTCAGTCAACCATGCACCTCAGACATGCTCATTAACCTGGCCACATGGTTACTCCGCATGCTTGTGCAGTAGGTGGTGTGGCCTGAACAATCCCACTTTCCATAGAACGCGATTTCCACTAGGATGATACATGGATTTTTCGGACCATATGCCACCTAATCAAGGTCCAAAAACAACCATTTTTATCCAAAAACACCCAAGAAATTGAGGAAATAAATATTAGGCGAAAAATAAAAGAAATAATACCTAAAAACAATACCACTGATGTGATAATTCTTCCCACCATGAAAAATATACACCATCATAAAGTGACAATGAAGTTTGAATAGAGAATAAAAATGGGTACTACTCTTCTACCCAAGTTTCTTTCTCCCATGTCTCATGCTCATCATTCCTATGATACCAAAGAACCCGAACGAACAACATGTAGTTACAACAAAACACTTTCTCTTGGGACTCCACAATTAATGCTGGTCTCTCAAACATAGATAAGTTAGATTCTAGCTCCATCTCTTCCCAATTCAGCTTATGAGATTGATCCGAGTTATACATCATTAGTTGAGAGAGATGGAAGATGTCATGGATTGATGTCAACTGAGATGGAAAATATAACTACTATGACACCTTACCAATTCTCTCTGTAATATTAAAAGTTCTAACATACCTTGGCATCATCTTCCCTTGTTTTCCTATTCTATGATTCCCCATAAAAAGAGCCACATTCAAAAACACCCGATCGAAAATTGATAATTCTGTGGTTTGGCACCTCTAATCAGCATAAAAATTATGGTGACTCTACACTATCAAAAGATGTTTCATAATCAATCAAACTTTATCAGAAATGTCATGCACAAGACTTGGTCCCAAAAGAGACGTATGACTCGCCTCTATTCAGCATATAGGTGACTAAAATATCCTACTATAAATATCCTTAAAGGGAAACATTATTATTATGGATGGTAGCTATTATTATATTAAAAATATACCAATATAAAATTATTATCTCATGAGCTTCCAAAATCTAGCACACATGCCCAGATCATGTCTTCCAAGATCTGATTCACCCACTCTGTTTGGACATCTTTTTGAGAATGGCATGACTTTATTAACTTTATCTGAAACCCCATTTCCTCATGGAGGCCATCAAAAAATTGAGAGGTAAAAAGGAGGACATTATCTGATACAATATCCAACCACACACTAGGAATCCTCCTAATATCTTGGGCATACAACCAAGCCATTTTATCTACCTCAGTTGAGTCCTTGAACAAAATGAAATGGGATGATTTGATTAGATGGTCAATAACCACCCATATAGAATTCCTTCCCTAGGGAATACAAGGTAAGCCAATGATTAAATCCATGGAAACATCATCCCACTTTTAGGTTGGAATGGGATGTGGATGAAGAAAACTTGAGGGCATATTGTGCTCATATTTAACCTGATGATAGGTGTAACATCTAGATACGAAGTCATTTATGTCACATCTTATTCCGTGACACCATAACCAATGTTGCATATAATAAAAGGACTTGGTGGTCTTGGGATGAAATGACCACTCAGACTGGTGGCTATCCTACGTCACCGCCTTCTATAAAGACAACAACATCACAAAATGACCCTTAAAGTAGATAATTTAATACAAATAAAAATACCACTCTTTGATAACCTACCCACCATTAAGAATATTCTTATATCACTATAACAACTCATAACTAGGATGTTCTTGCTGAATTATCTCTAAAAGGGAGGGAGTCAGCTGGAAATTTGCCAAGAATGAACCCCCAATGTCCTCCCTAGATTCCAAATAAATATGGTAGAAAAGCCTCATAAAATTACACTCATCACCAGAATCCTCTAGATATTGAACCAGTACTTTACTTCTTAAGGAACCTACTGCCACATTACATTTGCATAAGGTATACAGGATATCAAAATCAAACCACTAAATATAATCGATCCACCAACGCTTAGTCAAATTTTGATCCTTTTAATAGAATATTTAGGCCAAGGTCTTATGATCTGAGTGGAATACAAACTTATCCCCAATGAGGTAACCATTCCACATCTTTAAGGTTTGCATCACCAGTACCAGTTCTATATCATGGGTTGGGTAATTATTATTTTTTGTGGTCAGAGTCGGCGAGAACCATACACCACCACATGATCCTTCTGCATCAACAAACACCCAAGAAACATTCCCGAGGCATCATAAAAGACCACATATCCCTTTTTATATTATAAAAAGCTCAAAATAGGGGATTTGGTCAAACTTATCTTAAACTGTGAAAAGGATACCAGGCATTTTTAATTCCATTTAGACCTTACCCTTTTCTAGGTAAGTGTGGCCATGTGCAATGTATGTTGAGAAAAATCTCTATCAGACTACTTTTAATACCCTACCAAGCCGAAAAGTCCCATCATTTTGAAAACATTCCTCAGTTTCCCCCATTACATCTTGACTTCAAGATTCTTGGGGTCTAATAAAACCCAATGTTCTGAGATTACATGGACCAAAAGCATCAAATACCTAATCTAGAAGGAACAATTGGATAGACTACAATGGATACAGTGGTCTCAAAAAGTTCCCAACATGATCCTCAAGTTCCACTAATGTTATCCCTCAATCACTTAGTAGAGTAGGATGTCATCCAAAAATATAAAAATAAAAGAGTCTAGTTACTTTTAGAACACTCTGTTCATAATCCCCATGTAGAGTACTGGATCATTTTTCAACCTAAATGGAATGAAAAAGTACTCAATGTGGTCATACTTCCTTCAGTTGAATGTCATAAGAACATCATCTTATATGATTATGAAATGGTGATACTTGATAGACTAGTAGATCTTGCAGAACCACTTTTCTACCTTGATCTGATCAAAGAGTTCATCAATGTGGGGGAAATGGTTATTTATTCTTTATCTCTATCTTATTCAACTTCTGAAAACTGATGCATAACTGGATAGATCCAGTAGCCTCCTTTTCAAACAAAATAGTGGTAGCCTAACTAGAGATGCCCAGGTGAATGAATCCTTTGGATTCCAAATCGTCCACCTATATATTTAATTCCATAAACATGGTGGGAGGAAATATGATATTAGGGAAGAGATATCATATGTGTTCTTGGTACCAAATTAATTTTGAATTATACATCTTGATCTGAAGGAAAACCTAAGAAATAATCTAGAAATACATATGGGAACTCATCCACCATTTGAGGTAATCCACCCTCAGATTCTATATCATCATAATCCAACATGAGTAATGAATCCTGAAAAATGAGTTTTCCCAAATCTATAAGTGGAAGCCCAACATGTCTTGAATAAGGATCCCACTCACCTTGAAAGACTTGAGTTTTCCAATTAGGTGCCACATAGCTTACTCATTTATGGAAACAGTTGACATGCTCATATAGATGAACTATCCAATCCATAATGAGGATCATGTCAAAGAGGTCCATTTCTATTACCATGAAATCCAATTCTATCTCGACCCCTGACATTGTGTGCATGTATAATGGATATTTAAAGCCCTGATCTCTATTCTTACCAAGTGTTGTTGCAAACACCATCACATACGACATGAGATCAGTCATAAATTTCAACAAATCCACCAAAAGGTAGAAATAATGTAATTAAAAGCACCCATATTAAATAGAATTGTTTCTATGGATTATTAAGTAGGAATGGTACCTAAAACCATTGAAGGTATTTTATTTGAATCCATTGGTGTTTGACCCATAACATGAAGGTGCCTCATCTATGCCCGAGCCTATGGATGACTACTGACCTATAGATCTAACTTAATTCAACTTTTTCCAAAAGTAGATCCGGACCTGCCACAATGACCACTGAGTTGAGAAATCACTATCCTGGAGGGTTCTTATTGGGCCTTCATTCCCTCAGACACTATAGAACCCACACCACCCAGATATGGGCATGAAAATTTGTAGAACCATTGAAAATGACCCATAAATCCACATTGATGAAAAGTTTTATTTGGTACTAGACATACTAACCACAAATTCCATGACCTTCCACACCAATGGCATAGGACTAATCCAACATTTGAAGCCACCAATGATAATGGTCAGGAAGGTTGACCTGATCTACCACCTCTCCTATTTTATAATTATTCATGTCTCATATTCTATTCAAACTAATCACCACTGCTCTGACCCACATCTAAGACAGCCCAAGAAAAGAAATTTCTTCACTTTGACCAATATCTTCCATTAGGGCTCAATCAATCACCTCAGCATAGGTCTTAAACTTAAACAAGAAGAACATGGGCTAGATATCAATCTATAACACAACTCAAGACCATTGAGCCTTTAGAACACAAAAAAAGTTTACTTTAACGTCACTTTTAAAATAACTAATAAATGTGTCCTTTATTACTGCTTATAAACGCATTGATAAATGTGTCCTTTATCAGAACACATAAGGGACATACTATGTGCTGCAAAAGTATACTACAACACCAGTGTAATGTGCTGTAATAGAAAACCGTAACACAAAAACACACCATATATCAACAAAAAATTCCCCAATAAAAAATTTAAATGAAATGAAATTTATAACAAAAATAAAAGTAAAAAACTATATTGTAAACATTTCAAACACTTCTTTATACAATTATATAAATAGAAATTATTGCATACATTTAAAAACATCAATGTTATTTTTCTATTAATCCTGACCTCAACTCATGATATTTCTGAAAAAATCTACCCATTTTCGAGAAAATGAATACACCTGTATAAGAAAATAATTCGTATGTTTGTCGTAATATATGTAAATAAATTAATAGTGAGTGTTAATTTAATTAATAATGATATTAATTTTATATAAAAAGATGAACTTATAGTCATATTGGTCACAAAATGTGTTGGATTGAGGTGCGGTTGATTCCAACATGTGTAAAATGACTTGTGGATCATTATACTGAAGTATCAAAACAATATAAATTCATTTTCTTGGTTTGGAGTAAATTAGTTGTATTTTTTCTAAAATATCGTTTTAAACTAGAAACACACACTTTTGACTCATTACAATCAGAAAATGTATCGGTTTTATGTAAAAAAAATTCTAAAAGTCACAAATGAGTTATGAATTGTTTTAATAATTATTAAGCAAGTCTAAGCATGTTTGATTGTTTTTCAGTGAGTGTCACTTTTTGAACTAAAATATCAATTTTAAACTGATAACAGACACTTTAAGTCTTAATGGACACATCATGTAACATATTGAGGAGAGCTTGATTCCAGAGTGTCAAAAATGACTTATGGATCATTTTTGTAAATTATCAAAACAATCTGAATGTGATTGCTCAGTTTTGAATAGTTCAGTTGTCCATTTTACAAAAAATGATGTCAATTTTAAATAAAAATATGCACCATGAGTCATACTAGTCACACTATTAGTCATGTTGAGGTTTTAATGATCCATAGATGTCTAAAATAACATATGGATCATTCTTCTAAAGGATCAACAAAATCTAAAAGTGTTTTCTTGGTTTTGAGTATGTCAGTTATATTTTTTACTAAAATGTCATTTTGAATTAGAAACATGAAATATTGACTCATTATGATGATATCATGTGTTATTTTGACATGTAACTAATTCCTACATATCAAAAATTACTTATGAATCATTTTTCAAAAATTATTAAGAAAATATGAGTTCAATTATTCAGTTTTCAATGAGTGACACTTTTTGAACTAAAATATCGATTTTAAACAGATAGTGGACACTTTCAGTCATATCGAGAACATCATGTATATTATTGAGCTGTTTATAATACCTACATATCAAAAATGACTTATGGGTCATCATCTTAAATTATCAAAACAATATGAATTTTTTTTCTTTGATTTGAGTATGTCAGTTTTCCATTTTACTAAAATTAATGTCAATTTTAAATAAAAATACGCAGTTTGTGTCATACCGGTGAATCCATTGGTAAGATTGAGGTGAGGATGATTAATAACAATACCAAATGACTTATTGATCATTTACCTAAGGTATAAAAATAATCCAAATTCATTTTCTGATATTTGAGTATGTGATTTATCTTTTTTACTAAAATATCATTTAAAACCGGAAACACACACATTTGACTCAATACGATCACATAAGGTATCAGTTTAATGTGAAACAAATTAATACACATAAAAAAATTATTATGATTTTTTCCCTAAATTATAATAAATATTCGATCATTTTTTATCAATATTTAGTGAGTGACTCTTTTTGAACTAAAATGTTTATTTTAAACTCATAATAGAATATTTCAGTCATACCAGGTACATCATGTATCATATTGAGGTGAGGTTGATCCATACACTTCAAAAATACTTTTATTTAATTTTAATAAAGTATAAAAACAATCCAAATGCATTTTATTGTTTTTGAGTTGGTCAGTTGTCCATTTTACAAAAAATGATGTCAATTCTAAATAAATATTCTCACTTTGAGTAATACCGGTCACACTATGGGTCATATTGAGGTGGGGATGATTAATACATGTCTCAAATGACATATTTATTATTTTAATAATGTAACAAAAAAATCTTAATGCATTTTCTCCGTTTTATGTATGTCAATTGTATTTTTTACTAAAATGTCGTTTTAAATTAGAAACACACACTTTTGAAACATTTTGATCAAAACATGTATCGGTTTGATATAAATCCGATTACTAAACGTCAAAAATTACATATTAATTTTTTAATGAATTATAAAGAAAATATGATCATGTTTGAATGGTTCTTTGTGAGTGACACTTTTTGAACTAAAATGTCAATTTTAAACCGATAAGAGACACTTTTAGTCATACCGGGCACATAATGTATCAGATTGACATGTATCCAATCCCTACACATATAAAATGACTTATGAATCATTTTTTTAAAGAATAAAAACAATTTGAACGAATTTTATTAATTTTCAGTTGTTTAGTTGTCCATTTTACTAAAAATAATGTTAATTTTAAATAAAAGTACACACTTTTGGTTATACCGGCCACACCGTCGGTCAGATTGAGGTTCAGATGATTCCTACATATCTAAAATGACATATAGATCTTTTTTTATAAATTTTCAAGAAAATGTTAATGAGTTTTCTCATCATTGATTATATTAGTTGTCTTTTTTACTAAAATTTAATTTTAAACTAGAAACATGCACTTTGAATCATTTTGATCATATCGTGTTTCAGTTTGACATGAAATAGATTACTAAATATCCCAAATTAAATATGAATAATTATCCTAAATTATCTAGAAAATCTGAGTTCATTTCATATTTTTTAATTGAGTGGAAGCTTTTGAACAAAAATATCGGTTTTAAACTAATAATGGACACTTTTTCTCATAATGGGAACATCATGTATCAGATTGAGGTGTGGGTGATCCCAAAACCACAAAAATTAATTATGGATAATTTAATTAAAGTATCAAAAAAATATGAATATTTTTTCGTTGTTTTGAGTTTGTCTGTTGTATATATTATTAAAATTAATTTCAATTTTAAATATAAGGAGTAATTGGAGTCATATCAGTTATAACATGTGTCAGATTGAGGTGTGGTTGATTCCTATAAATACCAAATTCACAAAAAAATTACTGAATATCAATGTTACCACAATATCCATTAAATTTTTTTATTGAACTATTAACACTTCATGAGAAGATTCAAATATACTTCCCCTTCTCGAAAAAATAATTCACTTGTATAATAAATCAATTATTGTATGAGTTATAATAAAAATAAATAAAAAAACATGAATTTTAATTAATAAATTAATTTTGGGAATATTTATTTTACTGTGGAAACATCAATATTAACTCAGTGATTGAGTAGTGGAGGGAACATGAAAGAAAGTGATAAATGTCCACATTGTAGGGGTGAAAGGTTTTGAAGGATAATATGTTTATAAATGTTTTAGTAGACAAAGGCATGAAGGATGGATATATCATCCCAACTCGAACAAATGAATCCACCTGTATAAGAAAAAAATTATTATTTAAGTAATACTAAAAATACATATATTAAACATAAAAAAGAAACAATATATTAAGTCTATGGACAATGATTTTTCTTTAGAAACATTAATATTACCTTTGTAATATAGAATAGGAAGTGTCATTGCTCTTCATACAAAGGTAGTGAATGGAACATGAAGGAATGTGATCAATGAAAAACTATTGGGGTGAAATTTTTTTGAGTGAGAAAAAGACCATTGAAATTTTGGTACATAAAGACATCAAAGTTGGATAGACCACCCAAACATAAACCACATAATCCAAATATATAAGAAAACAATTTTTATGTGAGTAATACAAAATCTATATAAATTAAACATTAATATTGAACAATACATTATTTCTATGGACAATTATTTTTGATTTTGAAACATCAATATTACCTCTGTCATTGAGCAGATTCAACATCACTTCTCTTTCTGTAAAGGCATAAAATATAGACAATAATATTCTAAGATAAATGAACATTTAAAGGAATAATGAAAATTAAATCAACATTTCATTATATAATTTTTCGTTAAAATAGAGAAATTATATCGTAACATTACCTTTACATATTTCCAAAGGGTTTCCTTCATTATAGGTTTTTCTTCAAATGGATTGGTAACATCATTATATGCAAAATACATTGTCTGTATGAGTAGTGAAGAATTTAATATATGTTATGTTAATGCAGTAGAGAACATATAATATTATGAAGAAGACATATTATATTAGAAAACACTTTTATCTTCTCATTGAACTATCTTTATTTTTTAAAACGTTTGAGGGATTTGGTTCCTCTATCAATAATCCAAATACCCTTTTTGTGCCCCCTCTAACATACAAGCCATTTTCTACTTTGGTACCAACATGAAGTGATTGTGATGTCCCAATAAAAGGCACATCCAAGATTGAATTTTCATATAACCTAAAAAATTTTAGTTTCTAGCAGGAAAATCAACCAATTCTTGTTTGTTGGATCAAATACATAAAATAGTTTTACTTCTTGTTATTCTATTATGAACAACTCATCATTTTCACCCTCCACACCAAAATTAAACTTCAGGAATCCCATTTCAAAAACATTCACAGTAATTATATTGTCAACCCATTTGAAATAGAAAATTAGAACTTGAAATGTTGTATAATACAACTCATATATCAATTCAATAATTCCAAAATATAAAATATTTAAATACATTAGATTTTTATCCATGGAACCAGATATGTGCATTGCTTCAACCACAAGTGTAACACTACTACTTTTAATTATACTTCAGTTAACATATCCTTTTTATAGAACATATAACCATTTATTATAAAAGCAGTGCAAGATATCAAATTTTCATTTGTTCCTCTAGCTAGCCATTAAAGTCGTTGGGAAATTGAATTTATATTTTTAGATGACTCCTTATAAATGTGATCATGGAACCATCTTATAACTATTGATTATGTGTATTTGATATCCATCCTTTAGACCTTTATGGATTAAAAAATATAATAATTTCATTGTGGGCTTTAATATATGGATCAACATCTCAACTAATATGTAAAATATAATGGTGAAATTGATCCTACTCTATCAAGGTAATTGTAAGAACATCTATTCTGGAAGTCCCTTTTTCCATAAGGTGTTCGCTGTGACAAGACTTTGTGAGACTGATGCTGTGAATATTTCATAGGTAATCGGTACAGAATTCAGTATATTCTACAAAAATATATCATTCCGCAATAAAACCTTCTATTTAATTATTGAAATATTCTTTCAAAATATTCATATACCGTTTAATGGGGTACGCCCATCTATAATGGATAAGACTACACAATTGAGCCTCTCTAACCAATTGTACCATCCGTTGTTCCATTATATCAACGAATAACAGTGGGAGGAATATTTCTAATTCACATAATATGACTAAAACCTCCTTTTTCAGGATGGGAAACTTATCTGGGTCTAATAATTTATTACATTTGGATTTGAAAAAGAAGCATATTCTAGTAAATATTTGTCATACCTTATGAGGTAGAATGTAATTGAAAGAAAAATTCATTAAATCTTTCATCAAAACATGACAATCATGTGATTTTAGTTCTTGTTACTTCAAATTGGTCATTGATACAACATTCTTGATATTTTATGAATACCTATATGGAACTTTTACACTATTATGGAAAGGTAAAAATTGAAATTTTTATTGTCTAGATAGAGTGTATGCTACTGGAGGAAGAAAATTCAACCTTTTACCCTTCACTAATGCCAAATCTTCCCTTATCCCCATTTTAATCAAGTCCTACCCAGCCTTGATGCCATCATTCGTTTTTCTGGG
>CAUJRU010003621.1:0-38472 GCA_963277665.1 Viscum album
ATGTCACGACCCCATCCCACCAAATATGCCCCT
Organism: Viscum album; assembly: GCA_963277665.1. Classification (NCBI taxonomy): domain Eukaryota; kingdom Viridiplantae; phylum Streptophyta; class Magnoliopsida; order Santalales; family Viscaceae; genus Viscum; species Viscum album. The sequence continues at coordinate 34 of CAUJRU010003621.1, forward strand.
CCTCAGCTGGAAATGGTGAAAGGGAGATAATGACCCCCGAGTCCCGCCTCCAGTAGGCCCCGGGTTGGCGACTAGCACCAAGGGTATGAGTTTTCACAAATATGGGAGGCATTACCCTTTTTTTATTATTTACGATCGGGAAATAGGATAAGTCAACCACCAAAAAGGAAAAAAGAACAAGTGTATACAAATAAACCCAAACCAAGCCAACATACATGTTTAAACAATTTTATAACAAGGTACAAGTACAAGAAAGCTAAAAAGTACAATACCAAAAGAAAACAAGAGAACAAAATCTGCAAAAACTCTAACTGCCTGACTAGTAGGGTCCTGCATAGCTCTGGTAGTCCTCCTGGAAACCTGAAAGTAAACGTAGGGTGAGCATACAAGTATACTCAATAGGAATACCTAAAGCTCTCGTGCACAAGTGGGGAGACATCCTAATGTCCCGTGAGAACAACAGAAGAAAACTAACAAGGAAGTCTATCCACCCAACCTCACCAGCCACACTCACCAAAACACAATCACAACAGGTAGTAGTAGTATAAGAAGAAGAGTACTGGGTACCCCGCACCATTTTCCAATAGTTATCTAAACATCCTGACACTATCACACTCTCCCCGCCGGCACACACTTGGGCCTCACAACCACACATCCCACACACACACACCTAGGCCTCACCACCACGTATCCCACCCGCACACACCTGGGCCTCACAACCACAACCACATCCCTGCCCGAAGACACCTGGGCCTCATCCCGATGATTCTTGGGAAGAGTAATAGTAACAGAACTCTCGCTCGAAGACAACTAGTCCTGAAATCAAAACCTACCTGAAGAGTCTTAGGTGGAAGGTCGCCTCAATCCATCAAATCCTATAAGCCTACCAGAAGAGTCTTGGGCCTAATCACCTCAATCGAAACCTACCCGAAGAGTCTTGGGTGTAAGGTCGCCTCAAGCCATCACAGCCTAGGGGAGAAGGAGTATGAAGGAGCTCGTAACTATGGGAAAACACCCTCTCCCATGAAATGGGAGTGTTCGGCACTATGTGCTCAACATCGGTGCGGTGCGATAAAACACAAAAGATACAGATATATATAAATGTAGAAACCACTCAGCCCAACCTATGGCTTCTAAAAAGAGAAATTGAGCACCTGCATCGACACTACTACCACAAAGCATGCACCCAACAAACAACCCCAACCCCATTAAGGATTTCACGTTTCAGCAAAAATTATCTTATTTAGTTCATTAACTACTGGGCAACTATCCACAACCAACCACTTCAATCATTCGTAAAACATATCCCTACTATCCAAAAAACATGTTAGGGAAACACAAGCATCGCAACAAAACCCTTCTTAACGACCAACCAACCCATTGATTATTATTTCTGTTTCATTACCAAGCCCCATCATTCATTAACTCTTCCACATTTATTATTTATTAAACACAACCCATAGTTCGTTCACATTTAAACCCATACCTACTGCCCCACTGCCAACCACCATAACCACACCACACATCATTATCCCTTTAATACCATTTATCGCAGCCCCGCTGTCCATAATCATCACCACATTCACACCAACCCACAACCAAGTCAATCGCAACCCCTCTGCTTACCCGATCCACATCAAACCACAAAACACCACAAACACATGCCACATAACCAATCCAACACCCACATGTTCATTATTCCATTTTGTTTAACTGGGGTGACCACACAAGGGTTCCAGATTTTCATTTAAACAGTCAACTTTACATGATTAACCAATTTCAACATTCTACTATGTTCCCCTTACAAAAACGGTCTAGAAAGATAGGGCAACATTTAATTGCATAAGAAAAAGCCCCCAATGACCATGATTTTCAGTAGGCATAAGCCTTTTAATTTCTCAACATAATATCACAGCATATAAAAGGTAAAGTAACACTAAACACAAACTTCACATCACCTGTTCTTAAACCAGTTATTATCTTTATTTAATAGTTCAACTGTTTCTCAAGAAAACAAAAGGATACCCGCCCCACATGATACACAAATTAGAGAGACAAAGGTGAGATCCCTACCTCAATAGGTTCTGGTCACAACGCTCCCCTGGATCAACTTTAGAAGACATCTGTCGGCATCTGTCACTTCTGTCGGGTCCCGGCAGAACCTCCTCGGGTAGAAGTCGGAAATAAAAGGCCAAATGAAAGACAACAGATCCAAGCTCAGAAGATCCACCCCGTCGTTAGGATCCTGTGGCCGCTAACGGATCGTAAATCGGAGCTCGGATGAAAAAGTTATGGGAGAAAGAGCCTTCGAGTCTCTTGAGAGAGCTCTGCTCAGAAGAGAGGGGAGGAGAGGTGTGAGTTGAAAGGAGGAGGGGACCCCTCCTTTTATAGGCGTGAAAAGCAAAAGTACACGACATGTACTTATGGTACACGGTGTGTACTCGGTCGTTTTCACACGGTCTCCACACGGCCTCCAACACAGTTCCACGACCGTTGACTGGTCAACACACGTTTTGAAGGTAACGCATACGCCGGGAAGGACTACACAGTGTGCAGATTAGACACACGGCGTGTACCCATTTATGACACTCGACAGGGACACGGCTCCAATGCGGCACATGGCCGACGACTGGTCAACACACGGTAATGCGTACGTGGGGAGGGAGTACACAGCGTGTAGTACTGGACACATTCCGTGTACCCATTATCTCTACACAGCAAAGATGAAACCATCCACATGCGGTATACCCAGCAAGAGGGTACACATCGTGTACTCAAACTACACGGTGTGTAGTTTCAAAATTCTGGAAAGTGTGGGAAAAGTCCATTTTACCCTCCAGAACACTTCTTGACCTTCTTTTTGACAAAGGAATGGGATGGAGAGGTCCGGGCCATTACATCAGATACCTCTTAAAACATTCTCGTCCCCCAGAATTCAAAAACCAACCCAGGGGAACCCAAAAAGATACCTCTTAGGGTCCTCCTTATAACAGGAACTCAACCAACAACCCTAATCATATGTGTTATGAATTCCTTCTCCTATGTCGAGATATTATCCGCTTTAGGTGGCGCTGACTCTCCTGCACAAGTTTAATCGCATCCTCATTAATGTGTCTCGATTAAGAATTGGGTCTTCCCACTTTTATACATTAGGATTTCTTTTTAACTCGCACTAACCCGAACACCACATAACCAACACACTTCCCGAACACATGGGTTTGGGAAATTCCTTCACCTATGTCGAGATATTATCCTCTTTATGTGGCACTAACTCGCCCGCACAGGTTCAATCGCATCCACATTAATGTGTCTCTATTAAGGGTCAGGTTTTTCCCTTTCCCCACACATCCGGACATGTTACACATTACCAGGGAACAAGGAAAGCACAACTGACAAGAAAAACATTCCATATATCAAAGTTACAGAGTACAACATCAACACAAATCTCAGAAGAACAAGATAAAAACCCAAGTCCAAACAACCCCGGGTACTGAGCGCGCATCTGGGTCTCCCACTCCCAAGTGCTCTCCTCGAGGCCGCCATGCCTCTATAACACACGGACCAATAGAATGGTTCGTCCACGGAGCACCTTCTCTTTGCGATCCTCGATTCTGACTGGTCGCTCCTCGAACATCACGTCATCTCTCATATCTAACTCTCCCCAGTCGATAACGTGGGAGTCGTCATGTAAGTACGGACGAAGCTGGGAGACGTGGAAGACGTCATGGACTTTCTCCATCTGAGGTGGCAGGGCCAACTGATATGCCACCTCGCCAACTCCCCTCAACACCTCAAAAGGTCCGATGAACCTATGTGAGAGCTTTCTCCCCTTCCAAAACCTCTACTGCCCTCATCGAGGGGAAACCATCAATAACACATGACCCCCCACCTCGAACTCCAAGGGCCTCCTTCGACGATCATCATAAAACTTCTGTCGGTCCCGAGCCGCTTTCATCCTCTCACGTACAAGCTGGACTTTCTCCGTGGTGCTCTGCTCTACCTCTGGCCCAAGAGCACCTGTCTCACCAACCTCTGCCCAGCAAATGGGTGAATGACATGGCCGTCCATACAAAGCCTAAAACGGTGCCCTGACTATAGTAGAGTGGAAGCTGTTGTTGTAGGAAAACTCTACTAAAGGCAAGTGTCGTACCCATGATCCTCTGAAATCCAGAACACATGCTCGCAGCATGTCCTCCAACGTATGGATAGTCCGCTCCGTCTGCCCATCGGTCTGGGGGTGGAAAGTAGTGCTAAGGTGTAGCTGGGTGACAAAAGCATGTTGTAGCCCCCTCCAGACTCGTGAGGTAAACTGAGTATCCCGATCTGAGATGATAGTCCTCTGAAATCCAAGAAAGTTCACCACCTTGTCTACGTACCTCTGTGCTAAGGTACTTACCAGGCCCGACTCCTTGATTGCTAAGAAGTGAGCCGATTTCGTCAGATGATCCACCACTACCCAGATAGCATCATAACCACCCTGAGCTCTAGGTAGTCTTGCGACGAAGTCCATCGAGATGTCATCCCACTTCCACTCGGGGACATCTAAATGATGCAACAAACCACTGGGAACACTGTGTTCAGCCTTCACTTGCTGACACACTAGGCATTTAGCCACAAACTTTGCCACTGCCCGTTTCACCCCGGGCCACCAAAACTGATCCCTCAGGCCTTGGTACATTTTTGAAACTCCTGGATGTATCGCTAAGGGTGAGCTATGGAACTCATGGAGAACTCCCTCATGCATCGCCTCTGGGACAAACAACCTTCCATGGAAAAGCATCTGATGTCGGCTGTCCTCTAACCATCCCTCTGGAGCATTCCCCTGATCGACACAATCCCGCATCACCTCTGCCTCAGAGTCCCCCCATTGAGAGTCTTTCACCTGCTGTAACAAGGAGGATTGCACCATCATCTGGAACAAACAGCCTCTAACACCTTCTTTCCTTGCATCTAAGTGCAGGGCAGCCAACTCTTCCATCGCCTTCCAAGAATCAGAGGATTCCCGAACCACTTCCTTATGTGAATTCATGCTCAGGGTATCAGCCACAACATTTCCCTTACCTTCAGTGTATAGTCTTGGAGAAACTCGACCCATCTTCACTGTCGTATGTTCAGGTCATGCTGGGAGAAGATATAACACAGGCTCTTGGGATCTTAGAAGACCACAAAGCGCTCCCCAAAGAGGTAATGTCACCACAAGTTCAATGCGAACACTACTGCTACAAGCTCCAGGTCATGGGTGGCATAGTTACGCTCGTGAGGGAACAACTTCTTATACCCATAACAAATCATGCCCTTCTTCTGCATCATCACGCACCCCAGACCAAGGCCAGAAGCATCACAAAACACATCATAAAACAACACTTCCTCTGGAAACCTGATCACGGGAGCACTAACCAACTTCTCCTTCAGGTAGTCGAAATCTTTATGGCACTGATCGCTCTATAGGAAGACCTGATTCTTCCTAGTCAAAGCTATCAATGGAGCAACAACTCGAGAGAAGTCTGAAACGAATCTCCGATAGTAACATGCTAACCCCAGGATACTACGAACTTCTGCCATGCTCTTGGGTGCTGCCCAAGAAACGACTGCCTCCACCTTCGACGGGTCCACCGATACTCCATTTTGAGACACCACGTGCCCAAGGAAGTGTACTTCTTGTGTCAAGAACATACACTTTGAAAATTTCCCGTAAAGTTGATGCTGTCGAAGGACTTCCAAAACTGCACTGAGATGCTCAACCTACTCCTCCTCTGATCTTGAGTAGATCAGGATGTCATCGATAAACACAACGAAGAACTGGTCCAGAAACTCTTGGAAGACGAAGTTCATAAGTCCCATGAACACAACTGGTGCATTCGTAACTCCAAACGGCATCACTACAAACTCGAAGTGCCAATAACTACACCTGAAAGCTGTCTTCGAGATGTCACTTTCCTTCACCCTTAGCTGATGATATCTTGATCGTAGATCAATCTTAGAAAACCAACCTTCTCCCCTCAGCAGGTCGAAGAGATCATCTATCCTTGGAATGGGGTAACGGTTCTTGACCGTTACCTGGTTCAGCCTTCGGTTGTCTATTCATAGCCTGAGACCACCATTTTCCTTCTTCATGAGCAAAACTGGAGCACCCCATGGCGACACGCTGGGTTGAACAAAACCCTTCTCCATCATATCATCAATCTGAATCTGCAACTCCCGCAACTCTAAAGGTGCCATCCAATAAGGGCCCGTAGAAATCGGATGTGCACTATGCTGTAAGTCTATCCCGAACTCAGCGTCTCATCGGGGGGGTAGAGTCACAACCTCCTCAGGAAAAACATCGAGGAACTCCCCAACAACATCGGGGACATCCATCATCTCTGTATCAGTTGGAACCACTGATAACCCTCCTAACAAGGAAAGGAGATGCTCCACACGCCAGCTTCCCGCCTGATAGCTCCTCTCACCAACAAAATATACGCGCTGCCCTTCCATGTCAGAGAACATGACTCTTCTCCGGAAGCAGTCGTTAACGGCACTAACAGAAAACAACCAGTCGATGCCTAGGATAATATCGTATTGCTGCATCTGTAACAGAAGAAGGTCTCCACTAGATCGATGTGGTCCCCACATCAGCCCACATCCCCGACAAACACAAGACACGCAGGTCTGGCCTCCAACTGGTGTACTCAGTACCATTGGTACAGAATGTCTCTCTACGTCTAGTCCCAAATCATGGGCTAGACTAGGTGCAACAAAAGAGTGTGAGGCTCCCAAATGAAACAGAGCAGAAACAAGAGTGTTGAACAAACAAATCGTACCTCGCACCACCTCTGGTCCTGCTGGAGCTGCCAACTCTGTTGCATGCAACTATCCACGCCCAGCTCCTATGCCTCTCTGATGTCGTCCACTTCCCCAACCATGCCCTGGTCGAGGTCCCTGAGGATCACCCTATGTTCGGCCTCCTCCTGCAAAGTCTGCCCTCGGAGGAGAATGGTCCTACTGCTGCTGGAAGGGCCTCGCCGGCAACTGGTGTTGCTGCGGTGGGCGCTCAACTTGCCCACCTCCACTGAACGGAGCTCGGGTCGGGCACTGACTCTGAACGCGCCTGAAACCTCCACAAGAAAAACACATAGGTCCTAGGCTCGTGGAAAAGGGACGAGGACCCGAAGATCTGAACTGGAACTGCTGGGGCCTGCTCCCCACTGGCCTGAACCTGGAAGGTTCTATCGCAGGAGACCTACTACTGACTGCCTTCCCCATCGACGAACCTGGAGAAAACACCTCACATGGTACACCTCCCAACGAGTGCATCCTCTCTACAACCTATGCCTTCTTCTCCACTGCCAAGTACGTCAGAAGGGTAAAGGGGGTCACAGCATACTGGAGCGAAGGACGAAGTGCCTCCTCCAAACGTCTTGCCCGAGACTCCTCATCTGGAAAGAGATCCGGAGAAAAGCGCATGAGATCCTTGAATTTTATCCCCAGCTCCTGTACCGACATACTCCCCTGCTTAAGGTAGAGTAACTCATGCCACTTCTCCGCCTTGATAATGGAAGAAAGGAATTCCTCTCGGAATTCCTTCTCAAATTTTTCCCATGGAACCTATGCCACTATCCTCTCTCCGAGGTAGAGCGTCCACAATTGTCGCGCCGCACCTCTAAGCTGACTGACTTCTAGGGGAACCTAGGACTCCCTCGGAGCACGGATCAAGGTGAAAGCAATCCCTATCTCCTCAGACCACCCCTCTGTCTCCATATCTGAAGTACTACCCTTGTACTTCTTGAGGGTCTGCCGCTGGAAGGAACGAAGAGTCTTCTGCCACTGGCTATCTTCTTCATCTCGGTCAATCCTCAACTGATCGACCGCCTAGATCTGCTGGGCCTCGGCCGTCTGATCCACCCAGGGACGACGTCCAGGTGCCATAGCTGTACGGTAAACAAGGATCGCCTAATCCCAAGTAGTAAGGAATTTTTTTCAATGTTTTAATTATCATTTTATTTCAATTTTTTTCCCAGAACAACCAAATCACGTAAAACGCAATCATGATGATGCATGTACCCTCCCTAGGGTCTCTACCCATCAATCCATGTAGTCTCACTTGGTCATTCGGTAGGCTTAGAGTCCTTGCATCGGAACACGGGGGGCCCTAAAATCCCGTGTCCTAGCCGGTCTTCCCTGGCCTATGTCACGCACCAAGGTTAACTAACATTGTTTCCCTACCATCCCATGCAATACTCACTGTGCCTAACTCCAGACTCTATCCTATCTCTCAACCATCACCTTTGATACCATTCTGTCATGACCCCTTCCCACCAAAGATGCCCATCCTGAGCTGGCAATGGTGAAAGGGAGATAATGACCCCCGAGTCCCGCCTCCAATAGGCCCCGGGTTGGAGACTAGCACCAAGGGTATGAGTTTTCACAAATATGTTAGGCATTACCCTTTTTTATTATTTAGGATCGAGAAAAAGGACAAGTCAACCACCAAAAAGGAAAAATAACAAGTGTATATAAATAAACCCAAACCAAGCCCACATGCATGTTTAAACAATTTTATAATAAGGTACAAATACAAGAAAGCTCAAAAGTACAATACCAAAAGAAAATAAGAGAAAAAAAAACTACAAAAACTCCAACTGCCTGACTAGTAGGGTCCCCCACAACCCTGGTAGTCCTCCTGGAAACCTGAAAGTAAACGTAGGGTGAGCATACAAGTATACTAAGTAGGGATACCTAAAGCTCTCATGCACAAGTGAGGAGACATCCTAATGTCTCGTGAGAACAAAAGAAGAAACCTAACAAGGAATTATATTCACCAAACATCACCATCCACGCTCACCAAAACACAATCACAATAGGTAGTAGTAGTATAAGAAGAAGAGTATTGGGCACCCCGCACCATTTCCTAATAGTTAGCTGAACGTCCTGACACTGTCACACTCTCCCCGCCCGCACACACCTGGGCCTCACAACCACACATCCAGCCCACACACACTTGGGCCTCACCACCATGTATCCCACCCGCACACACCAAGGCCTCAAAACCACAACCACATCCCCACCCGAAGACACCTGGGCCTCATCTCGAAGATTATTCGGAACAGTAATAGTAACAGAACTCTCGCCCGAAGACACCTGGGCCTGAAATCGAAACCTACCTGAAGAGTCTTAGGTGTAAGGTCGCCTCAAGACATCACAACCTATAAGCCTGCCCAAAGAATCTTGGGCCTAATCACCCGAATCGAAACCTACCCGAAGAGTCTTGGGTGTAAGGTTGCCTCAAGCCATCACATCCTAGGGGAGAAGGAGCAGGAAGGAGCTAGTAACTATGGGAAAACACCCTCTCCCATGAAATGGGAGTGTTCGGCACTAAGTGATCAACATGGGTGTGGTGCGATAAAACACATAAGATACAGATATATATATATATATATATATATATATATATATATATATATATCTGTGTGTGTAGCAACCACTCAGCCCAACCTATGGCTTCTAAAAAGAGAAATTGAGCATGTGCCTCGGCACTACTACCACGAAGCATGCACCAAACAAACAACCCCAATCCCATTAATGTTTTCACATTTCAGTAGAAATTAGCTTATTTGGTTCCTTAACGACTGGGCAAATATCCAGAACCAACCACTTCAATCGTTCATAAAACATATCCATGCCATCCACAAAACATGTTAGGGAAACACAAGCAGCACAACAAAACCCTTCTTAACAACTAACCAACCCATTGATTATTATTTCCATTTCATTACCAAGCCCCATCATTCATTAACTCTTCCACATTTATTATTTATTAAACACAACCCATAGTCCGTTCACATTTAAACCCATCCCTGCAGCCCCGCTGCCAACCACCATAACCACACCACAAATCATTATCCCTTTAATACCATTTATTACAGCCCCGCTGCCCATCACCATCACCACATTCACACCCACCCACAACCAAGTCAACCGCAGCCCCACTGTTCACCCGATCCACAACAACCCACAAAACACCCCCAACACATGCCACGTAACCAAGCCAACACCCACATGTTCATTATTCAATTTTGTTTAACTGGGGTGACCACACAAGGGTTCCATATTTTCATTTAAACAGTAAAATTTATGTGATTAACCAATTTCCACCTTCAACAAAGTTCTACTCACAAGAAAGGTCTAGAAATATAGGTCTACATTTAATTGCGAATGAAAAGGCCCCCAACGACCATGATTTTCAGTAGGCATAAGCCTATTCATTTCATAACATAATATCATAGGATATAAAAGGTAAACTAACAGCAAACACAAACATCCTATCCCCCATTCTTAAACCAGTTATTATCTTTATTTAATGGTTTAACTGTTTCTCAGGAAAACAAAATGATTCCCACCTCACATTATACAAAAATTAGAGAGACAAAGGGGAGATCCCTACCTCAACAGGTTCTGGTCACAACGCTCCCCCAGATGAACTTTAGAAGACGTCTATCGGCGTCTGTCACTTCTGTTGGGTCCCAGCAGAACCTCCTTGGGTAGAAGTCGGAAAGAAAATGCCTAAGTAAAGGCAATGGATCCAAGCTTTGAAGTTCTGCCCCGTCATTATGATCCCGTGGCTACTGGCGGATCGTAAATCGGAGCTCAGATGAAAAATTTATGGAAGAAAGAGCCTTCGAGTCTCTTGAGAGAGCTCTGCTCAGAGGAGAGGAGAGGATAGGTGTGAGTTGAAAGGAGGAGGGGACCCCTCCTTTTATAGGCATGAAAAGCAAAAGTACACGGCATGTACTTATGGTACACGGTGTGTACTCGACCGTTTTCACACTGTCTCCACGCGGCCTCAAACATGGTTCTACGGCCATTGACTGGTCGACACACGTTTTGAAGGTAACGCATACGTGGGGAAGGACTACACAACGTGCAGATTGGACACACGGCGTGTACCCATTTATGGCACTCGGTAGGGACACGGCTCCAACGCGGCACACGGTCGACGACTGGTCAACACACGGTAATGCGTACGTGGGGAGGGACTACACGGTGTGTAGTACTAGACACACAGCGTGTACCCATTATCTCCATGCGGAAAAGATGCGGCCATCCACATGAGGTATACCCGGCAAGAGGGTACACGGTGTGTAGTTTCAAAATTCTAGAAAGTGTGGGAAAAGTCCATTTTTCCCTCTAGAACACTTATGGACCTTCTTTTTGACAAAGGAATGGGCCGAAGAGGTCCGGGCCATTACAAATTACAATGAATACCCTAAAATTATCTTAAGGTGTTATAAATTGAAAAAAATAATGATTCATAAATACTATAAATTATTTTTAATGATTGATCACATTGATTAATAAATACTCATTATCATTCCTAACATTTGGTTTTAGTATGGAATTGGTTATAAAATGATGATTTTCATGTTGTAATAGGTAAGCTAAAATAATTTAATATATTTGAGAATAATTATTTTAAAAGCATTATATTTTTAAAATTATCAAGTAATTATAATTTATATCCTCAATGATTATATGATGAGTTATCATTGAAACCTCAAAATGCTATGATGATCACATATCATATATATGATTACTCTCTTATTAATTCTTGTGGAATATACTTCCTATAAGTCTCATAATTCTCCCTCTATTTGACTTTGATGTTATATTGGGTATGGATTATACATTTATTAATTATTCCCACAGAATTTACTAAGGAAGGGAAGTCAAATTTGATATTTTGAACCAAACTATGATCATCTATTAGTACAAAGAAAAATATGAACATCTGATTAAAATTGAACCCATTGTATAGGTTATGATTCCTTTTAAAATGCGTGTTTATCTCAGATTGTTGATGAAAACTCAATAATGAATATATTTCAAATGTATGATGTTTTCTTATTATTTTCCATGATTTTTCCTATAGTGACTTGGGTTTTGACCCTGTCAGACATTGGAATATTTTTATGAATAATTCTAGATCTAGGCGTGAATATGGCGTGCGATTCCGAGGCCCGGTGTGCCTAGAATTAATTTTATAAAAATATTTAGATTTTTTATACACTACACGTGGAGGGGGTGTAATATCTCTTTAAAGTTTGCTCAGAATGGGAATCTGAAGGCACGGTTGCATCCGGAACGTGTCGTTTACCCTTAGCGGGGTGTAAACTTTGCGGGCACGAGCCTGCTGTAAGAAAATCCACTAGGGGAATTTTCATAAATAAGTGGAAAAGTTAATTTACGAGCGTCAGCTCAAATAAATTCTTAACGGAGTCTCAGATTTCAATTATAAGATATAATTTGAGTTCAGAATGTCATTTTTACCCTAAGGGAGACCTTACTTTGGTCTACATCGGGCATCGGGCGGAGGCGAATCGGGAGACGGAGATGAGAGAGAGTTTATCAAAAATAAATAAATATTTCCCCCCCCTTTGGACGTGTGGTGCACAGAGGAGGAAACCCTCATCCTTCATCCAATTCCTCCCCTTCCAATGGCAAGTCGACTACCAAATCGCGCGATCAAGGGGCCTTCGAGCTCGGATTTTGACGGGGGATGCTATAGGATCGTGCATCAGAAGCTTTGGAACACGCATCTAAGTCAGAACGTTGGTGTATCTCCCACGAGGTAGGTGGTATGAGTTCTAATTCCATGATCCAGTTTTTTCTATGAATTTATTCATTTTGATGTCGTTGTAGAGAAGATCGTGTCCCAAGCATCACGCTGGTAACTTTGGATTGCAAAATGGACCACTAAGGTGCCCTTGGCGGTCCGCAGAAGGTCTATCGGCGCGACACCAGCATGGCGGTGCTGGTACCAGTAGACCCGCGATGGTCCATGGCTGAGCGCGGTGGTCGGCCGCCCAGGGTGGCAGTCCGGAGCATCGCGCGACGTAGGGCCATCGGCTAGGGCGGGCCGGCGGTGGCCAGATCGGCCGGGGCAGGCCAGCCCAGGAAGTTCCGGCCTCTTTTTATCACACGGGGATTTTAAAACCCCTATTTCTTGCATTCCGGGGGTCAGATTTGATTGTGGAAGATTAATAGTCGATCGTGTGTGTTTTTTCGAGAGTATCATAATGGTGTGATCTTTTCGATGATTTTCGGGATGGAGGCATGGGCCCCACCCGAGCTGTCTTTGATGAATAGTGCCCTTTTCACCAGGGGTCCATTTCAGATGAACGAGTAGTGGGTCCCGTGCATTTTTTCGAGGGGAACATATTTTTATGATCCACTTGATGAGTTTTAGGATCGTTGTGTGATCCCCACACGGGCTAGCTATTTTGAATAGTGCATTTTTCACTGGTTGTCCATTTCGGGCGAGTAAACATCCTATCCCGTATGTTTTTTCACGTGGTTCACGATGGTGGCCTCAGTATCAGCCTCAGAGGTGCGTAGGGTAGAGTTGTGGTGGGTATCTCGGGTTAGTGATGTTTTGACTAGTGGTGGTTTTGGGTACACCCTTAGTTCATTCCTACGAGGGTTCGCGTGGCATCACAACCCTAGTATAAGTTTGTGATCCTCTCGATGGGATGTTTACTCTGTTAGAGTTGTGGAATCCCTCCGGTGGGCCTGAAGCGGGATCCTCTAGCATCGTTTCCCCTAGATTGGGTTATTGTTATGGATGTGATCGCTTACCCATGGGCGTCAATCCCCTTTCTAGCAGGTTAACCCCATAGGGTTTGTTGCATCATCGAGAATATGATCCCATACACAGTGGGTTGTGCTTATTAGGGTTGTGGAATCATCTGGTATATGATCACATACTCGGCATGAGGATTTTAGTACGGTTGCGGTATCATTGGTTATATGATCTTGTACTCAGCGTGTAACATCCTGAGTCCGGAGCCCCTCCACTGGTACCCGTACCCGGTTCTCCACATGACTTCAAGAGCATTTTCCCGGATACCAGAGGATGCCAACTAGCAGTGAGGGCCTTGGTGAGTCGGTGGGGAAACTATTCTCTCATTCAGTAAGGTATACAAGTTAAGAAAACAACAATAAGTAGTGGAAGCAGTAAACAACATGCATACCAATAGAAACCAATAGTGAAAGCAATGTAAATATATATAACTATGATGACAAAGATGCAGCAGGTACAAATATCTAAGGAAAACACCAAACACAACAACGTGCTTAAATACAACTAAAACCAAGTTCAAAAGAAAAACAAGTAAGCTCCTCTGCATCACGAGCCACGGCTCTGTCCCATGCTCCCCATCTCTTGATGCAGTCAAGATCCTGAAATAGAAGGTCGCTTGCCCTTATCTATACCTACAGCAACATAGTCTGATTGGGCCCAAAAGCATGGCCCAAATAGGGTGTGAGATACAATCCCAGTAGGCAATCACCCAAATATTTGTGCCCAATAGTCAATGAATACATGGCTGTAAATAAACAAGAAGCAGTGAATAGGAAAGCACAAGCATCTATACCCACAGTTCTAACAAGTATAGCACACAAGTACGCAGTCAACAACAAAAAGAAAACAGGTAACCCACTGGGTAGCTCTCACATTCTAACCCCTATGGTTCAACCTCTAAGTACTTGCAACCCTCTGGGAGGCACACACAGTCTCACAACTCTAGTTTAGCTACGTAAATTAAGCAGACTCTCTGGGGAAGCACTCACCATCAATTCCCCCTATAGTCTCGTATCGTGCTAAAGGCTCTCTGGGGAAGCACTCAACGTCAATTCCCCCTTGTGGCCCGCGTCGTAATTAAAAGACACTCTAGAAAAGTCCTTCCGTCAATTCTCCCCATGGTCTCCCATCGTGATTAAAAGACACTCTGTAGAAGCCCTTCCATCAATTCTCCCATTGGTCTACTACTCTAGGTTCTCACAGTCCTAAGTGAAAAGTAAAACATGCTCAGCACGCGTGTACATCGTCCAAGTAAACCTCAAGAACTACTTGGCTATCAACTAAGGCTCGGCAGCATAATAAGGTAGCAGTTCCACTGTCCTACGACTAAGCATGGAAAAGCAACTTGAGAACAAAAATAACTACACTACTCACAAGAAATAACCTCTACTAAAGCAATCAAGCAAAGAAGGCAAACAACAATGGAAAAATAAGAAACACGCAATACCCCATTCATGGGTATTGGTGGAATTTGAAAATAATACTCATCGACATTCAACAGAAAGGCACAAGACACCTACCTCTATCCAAGGAGATCGATATATGCGAACCTCGATGACAGATTACTCTTAGAACAACATATATCTGAGAAAACTCACAAAATGTTCATCCCACGATAACTTGGAAACCAGGAGGAATCCAAAAATAAGGCTAAAAAAAGGAAGAACTCACCATTGTGATTCCAATGCAACTGAGCATGCTCGAATCGGAGAACAGACGGCGAGGTGGGAGTTCGTCAAAGATTCGGCCGTACGGGTCATTTCGGACGGATGAAAACTGAAGAAGTAGAAGATTATGGGGGTTAGAAGCAACCCCGTTCCATTTCATGAAAAAAAGAAATTACACGGCATGTACTTTTTGAGTACATGGTGTGTACTTCAAATTTTCTGTACTCCGTAACAACCAGCATCACCTCAGCATTACACACCGTGTGTGTTGCCCAGACACGGCCAGTATACGGCATCGAGCCGAGGAAAGAGTACACATCATGTATTAAGAATGTACACGGCGTGTACTTCTGAAATTTCCAAAAAATTCATTTTTCTCAAAAACTCTAGAAAAAGGAAAATTGTACCTGAAAAGAAGATTCAGGTTCTTACAAACTTCCCCCTTTAATGAAATTCGTCCTCGAATTTCCCTAACGAGTCGGAGAAGATGAAACCTCGAACAGCTCTTGCCACTAAGATTGTACATCGGCCTCCCTCTCCCAGGTCTTTTTCTGTACTCACCCATGCTACCATAGCACTCGTACCATAAGAAGAGACTGCCCACGGAGAACGTTCATACTACGATCGACAATCCGGATAGGATGCTCCTCGAACAATGCATCCTCTTCGAGCTCGACTTCCTCGGGCTGAAAGACGTGAGACGGGTCTGAAAAGTAGCGTCAGAGCTAAGAGACGTGGAAGACATCGTGCATGGCCCGATACCTATGAGGTAGCTGCAACCGATAGGCGATTGGCCCCACTCTCTCCAAGACCTCAACCTGCCCAACGTACCACAGTGAAAGTTTACCCTATCTCTTAATCCTCTTTTGTCCCAACCTCGGTGCGACATGTAGGAAAACCTGATCACCGACCTCAAACTCCAGAGGTCGTCTCCACTGATCAGCATAAGACTTCTGTCGAGACTATGTTGTATCCATCCTCTTCCGAATCAGCTCTATCTGCTCTAAATTCTCTTGAACAAGACAAGGTCCCAGCAAAGCTGCCTCTCCTGCCTCCAGCTAATATAAGGGTTATCGGCATGGCCTGCTATACAAAGCCTTGTATGTCGCCATCTGAATGGTCTCCTGGAAACTGTTATTGTAGGAGAACTACACCAAAGGAATATGCTTCTCCCTAGAACTGCCAAAGTCATGGATACAAGCTCAGAGCATATCCTCAAGCACCTGGATCGTGCGCTCAGATTGGCCGTCAGACTAGGGATGGTATGTTGTACTCAAAAGTACATGTGTGCCCAAGGCCTTCTGATGTCCCTGCCATAACTGAGAGGTAAGGCATGCATCTCTGTCTGAAACAATAGAGCGTGGAACTCCATGTAGATGAATGATCTCTCTGATGTAAAGTCATCCCAGATCATCGACACTGAAGGTCTCCTTGATCGGCAAGAAGTGAGCAACCTTAGTAAGCATGTCTATGAGAACCCAAACAGCATCATTTCCCCGAGGTGATCTCGAAAACCCGGTCACGAAGTCCATATCAAAATCATTCCACTTCCACTCCGGAATGGGTAACTACTGTAAAAGCCCCGCTGGTCACTGATGCTCTGCTTTAACCTACTGACAAGCAGAACATCTTATGGAAAATCCAGCAACATCCTTCTTCATACCTGGACACCAGTATTGGTGATGAAGGTCCCGATACTTCTTGGTGATTCCAGGATGAACTTCCCAAATAGAGGAATGAAAATACCGTATCAGATCCTCACATATGTCTACTGGCACCCACACGCATCCCTGGAAGTGCAAGATCTCATCCTCCCCCACTGTGAATCCAAGAAGAGGGTCCTCTACTTACACATTCTCCCGCATGACTAAGCCTTCTGAGTCTGATAGCTACCTCATCCATACCCGATCAAGTAGCATGAAGGTAACAACTACAAAAGATAGAAATGTTTGTCCCCATCTATCATGCACCTCTAGATGCATCTCAGAGAACAGAGCCATCAGCTGCCACTCACTACTGGACTCCTGAACTACCTGTATTTGAGTTCTCTTGCTCAACGCATCAGCCACGGTGTTGCCCATTCTCAGCGTATAGGCAAGCTCGAAGTCAAAGTACTGAAGATACTCAACCCACCTGCGCTGCCTCAGATTCAGATCACACTGAGTGAAGATATACTTAAGACTCTTGTGGTCTGTGAAGACCACAATGTTCTCTCCCAGAAGATAGTTTCTCCAACAGTGCAAGGCATAAACAATAGTAGCTAACTCCAAATCATGCGTAGGGTAGTTCCTCTCATGTGGTCTCAACTGCCGAGACCCGTACACAATGACTCCATCTCCCTGCATAAGCATAGCTCCTAGACCAATACTCGAATCATCACAGTAAACAGTGTAGCTCTTGCTTAGATCTGGAACAACTAGTATCGGTGCTGACGTCAACCTCCCTTTTATCTCCTGAATAGAATACTCACAACAATGTGACCATAAGAACTTCGCCCCCTTCTTGGTGAGACCTGTCAAAGGTGCTGCTAGACGAGAAAAGTACTGAATGAAGCGTCTGTTGTATCCAGCCAGCCCTATGAAGCTTTGTACCTCAAAAATGTTCTTTGGCTGTTCCCAGGAAACTACAGCTCTCACTTTCTCTGGGTCCACAGTTACTCCTGCCTCTGAGATGATGTGACCCAAGAAGTGAATCTAATCCTTCCAGAAGTGGCACTTCGAGAGTTTAGCATAAATTCGATGCCCTCTCAGTGTACTCAGAATGATCTCAAGATGTGTGGCATGGTCGTGTAGAGTGTGAGAGTACACCAAGATATCATCCACGAAGACCACAATGAAAGAGTCCAAGTAAGGATGGAACACTCGGTTTATCAGTTCCATGAAAACTGCAGGTGCGTTCGTGAGACCAAACAGCATGACTGTATACTCATATAGACCATACCTACTCTTGAAGGTTGTCAGAGGTATATCTGATGGTCTAACGCACAACTGATGATAACCGGACCTCAAGTCGATCTTTAAGAACACACGGGCTCCTCAAAGCTGATCAAAAAGGTCATCGATCTATGGAAAGAGATATCGGTTCTTAACCGTCAACTGGTTCAGATTCTGATAATCCACACAAAGCCGAAGGGTACCGTCTGACTTCTTTTCAAATAGAACAGGCCAACCCCAAGGAAAAGTACTGGGTCGGATGAAACCCTTAGCATGTAGCTCCTCCAACTGCTTCTTGAGCTCCTGCAACTCAGGTGCGGTCATCCTATAAAGAGGAATGGAAATTGGTAACGCTCCTGGAACGAGCTCAATAGATAAGTCTACCTCATGCTCTAGAGGCAAAACTAAAAAGTCTTCTGGAAAGACATCCCTGAAGTGATCCACCACTGGAGGAAAGTCCAACTACAGAGTCCTCTTATCATCCAGATAAAGACTAGAAATATGGGCTTTCACCCCTCCTAGCCCAAGATGCTCAAGTCCCGTCTGACTCACCCGAACGTTCCATTCACCTCTATGAAAGAATGATTCACCTTCTAATGAAATGAAACTGACTCCGCGGTGATAACAGTCAACGACTACCTAGAAGGGAATCAACCAGTCCATGCCAAGAATGACATCATAGTCTGTCATCTCCAGGACATAGAGATCCCATAAGAAGTGATACCCTGCAACCTCGAGAGGGTACTCTCTACACTGGAGTACACTAGATGTCCTCATCCCTGTGGGTGTGTCTAGTGTCAATGAGTCAGCTGATGAAAAGATGCAGATTCCAAGGCTCTCCACAATAGAAACAGAGATAAAGCTATGCGTAGCACGAGTATCAAAAAGGGCTAAAGATAAAACTGAGGCTACTAAAATCGTACCTCGAACAGTAGAAGGGTCGGGATCCTGCTCATGATAAGTTTGCTCCACGGTGAAAGACTGGCCTGTACCGTGGCCATGCACCAATGGCTGACCACTCTGAGCTAAAATACCCTGCTGGTGCTGAGGAACTGGTGGATGACCACCATAGCCTCGACCTCCACCTCGGCCCAAATAGCTGGAAGAACTCCAGTTCCCCGACTGGTGAGAAGCCGGCGGTTCTGCTCCTGAACGAGGAGTCATAGAAGAACCCCGGTCACCGGCTACTGGTGAGAAAACCTGGTAGAAACGCTAAAGGTTACCCATCTTGCCGCAATATCGGCACTCCACTGGGTCCCTCTGGAACTGCGGCCTCGTGTGCCCTATCCAGCCACAATGATAGCATGTCACCTGGATGCCTGATGATGTGTCTCGCTTCCTCAAATCACCGCATGTAGGCTCCCTACTGCGCTTCTTGATGTCATCCGAAGGAAAGCTAGCTCTGGAAGTTGAACCACCCTGGCTCGCAGCTCCAGAGTCTCTCAGATTGCGTTCCGCAATCACTGCCTGGTTGATGATGGAAGTATTGGATGTCAGCTGGAAGAGGTTCACCTATAAGCGGATCTCCCACCTGAGTCCATCCTCGAACATACTTGCAAAGAACACCCCACTCCCATCCCGAAGGGGTGTAAAACGATGCATCATAGTGAAACGAGATGAATACTCCATGACAGATAGATTACCCTGCTCTATGCACCTGAACTCCCGGGCTCGATCGGCCCTCAGGGTCTCCAGGTAGAACTATTCGTAGAACATGTGCTGGAACTCCTCCCAAGTCATAACCTGCTACTGACCCGCCTATGAGATCATGTCCCACCACCTCTTGGCGGAGTCTCGGAGCATGTAGGTGGAGAGATTGATCCACCTCTCTGGAGGTGTCTCCAGATCCTCGAATATAGTCAGCATGGATTCCAGCCATGACTCTACAGCCTGAGGTCCTCCCTCCCCCAAGAACGTGGGAGGATGTTTCTGCTGGAAATCCTGCGTCAATTTTGCCATAGAAGAGGCAGGTGGCGGTTCTCTTGGAAGGCCTGAATCATCCTCATGAAACCTTCCCTGAACTGCACATCAGCGCCTACAATTGGCATGACAACAGGTACCAAGGCTGGCTCGGTTGGGGGATTGACGGGAAGTCCTTGATCAGCGATGTCTGGTGTCTGATCGCTGCCTGATGATAGACGTACGACCAGAGGACCTCTCGGAGGCATAGCTCTGAATGACCAAAAGCACACCATAGTTCAAGAAAACAAGGACAGAGAACACAAGGGTAAAAAATGGGAACAGGCAAATAAAACACACAAGTTTTCAAAACACGACTACACGACATGTATAAAACTACACGGCGTGTCTTCTAATTCTACAGACATGGGCGTGTACTTTCACCCGACAAGTTGTGTACACTTTAACTACATGGCGTGTTGACCCAAACACATGGTGTGTACTTGAAAACTATTCCCCTGCCTGAGTCTCCATTCATGGTTAGCCACACGGTCCGACTCAACCCGAGACTACACGGCGTGTTCGAAACAAATATAGCGTAAACTAGACAAGGATTCAGCGGGCCGTGTTGTTAAGTACACGGCCATCTACACGGTGTGCTCCGAACAAGCACAGTGTGCATAGGTGAAGGCGACACTGTTCCGTGTTGTTCGTGACACGGTGGGGTACCTGGGCAAGACTACACGACATGTTCTGAATAAACATGGCGTGTGGAAAAGAAGGTAACGCCGGCCCGTGTTGTTCGTGACATGGTCGGGTACCTGGACGGACTACACGGCGTGTTCCTTATGGAAAAAGCGTGTTCTACCCGAGCTTCCCCAGCCCGTGTTGTTAGTGACATGACCGGGTACACGGCTCTAGATTCACACAGCATGTACCGACCGTACATGGCATGTTCCTGAAGTAACTCCCACGACACCGTGTTTTGCTCACCCGGTCTGTGACACGGCCTGAAAACTACACAATGTGTATCCAAAAGGTACACGCTGTGTATTCTGGGTTTTTCTGGGTAGTAGATCAGAAACTGCGTAGAATTCCAGAAACACTAAAAACAAGAAAAGAGATGCCAAATTCCGATCTGGGAGGTCCCATAACGCCTCAAGAACCAAAATTTGGTGTTCATTTTAAGAAAGAAACAAAACAATAGTTTTTTAACTCAAGCAAAGAATCTATCAAGCATCTATCACAATAGCATGCATAATCTACATAGAGCCTATCACAACAGCATGAAATCGCTAATGCACCATAGATGGCATGGAAAGAATGCATGACATGTGATTTCTACAGGTGCATATATGATTCATGAGATGGAATACCCTCATCTCATCGGGTTGTGACATAAATAGGACGGAAATATCAAAAAAATAACCACACAAGTCTTGTGAATCACTCTAGGTGAAAACATATCAACCATAAAACTCAAAACCAGCAAACTGCAGTTAACGAGGTAGTATGGCCTTTCCTTGTACATGGGTTAGTGTAGAACCCCAGGTCACCCTGATAAGGGAGGGGTGAATCAGGGTGTCAACTTTTTCTTCTTAAAGTTGTGGATATTGTTCCCACATTGGTAGGAACTAGTGAAACCTATATGATAGATATGATTAGTAATGAAACATTCACATGAAAAGAGATAACACAAATATTTTTACTTGCTTCACCATTAAGGGCTATGTCCAAGGAGAATACACCGACAGGTTTTCGGTCGTACCAAAATCCACTATGCTTTACTAGCTGTAGATTACAAATTTTTGTATACAGTCACTCTGTCCCAGGCTCACTGTCTTTACAAAAGTTTATGGATAGCTCACTGCGTCCCTTAGGTCACTCCCATTGAGTCCCCCTGGCTCACTGTCGTTGGTGAAGTCCCACTCAATTTATAGATGTGAAGGTCTCTTCAATAGATGTGCATTGATGTTCTTTGTCTCTTGTTCAGCATGAGACTTTGCTTGCATCAGGGTTCAAAGTTGATGCTCTTTTTAGTTCAATCCTTCTTCTTTAGTGGAATGACTAAATGAACTAGATCCCCTTGTCTTCGCTTGCCTGAATCACAATCAGTTATGTGATTGCTCAATAAATGATGCTCAACATACTTATCATCGTCAGAATCAGTTCACCATGTATTCTTGAGATCATGTATGTATCATTTAGATTTCTACTTCAATATCACTTTGCACTGAAAGTATCATGAAATCTTTCAGCTCTTGTGCAGCTCAAGAAAAGCTGGTTTGCATCAACAATATCTGGATCTCCTTTTCAAGCCCAACATGAAAGTCTCAATATGGAATGCAAGTCCTCGGCGTGAAAGTCTAAACTGGCGTGCAAGTTACACCAAAGCACCTGCGCGAAGCTTCCTTCCCCAACTACAAACTTGCGCATCCCACTTCCTTTCTCTCCCAAACCACCTTGGGCACGTAGCCAACAACCGGCATGCAACCTCTACTTGCGCGACCCAACTACCACTAGCGTGGCTCAATCACCTGCATGACAAGATCTCAAACAATCTCTATGTCTTGGACTCCATTCGAAATGAGGAGTGGTGGTCTAGTATTTATAGGCAATTTGACCACCCTGCGCAACGACGTGCAAGTCAACCATCGGCGCACATGTCTCAGCGCGCATGTCTCTTCCCCTACTATTATCTTATGCGACCAACTTCCAAACTTGCGCGAACCTCTTTACTTTTCCAAATTTGGATCTTCTGATTTGGAAAAACCATAGGCGCGCAAGTTATCAAGCTTCCAATGCATCGGCACACAAGTCTCTTCTCATCGCGTAAGTCACATGCGCGACCTCATCAAAACTTGCGCGACCCGTATCCCTTTTCCATATTTTGATGATCTGATCTTCAAAAACATATGGCGCACAAGTTTCCTATCCTCCAAGAGCTCAGCACACAAGTCCCTTTTCCAAAAACACTTTTGTTTATTTTTCAATTTTCAGGCCCAAAAAATTGGCAAACAATGGAAAATGGTGCCACCTTGTATCTGCACTTTTTTTACCGCCTCCAGATCATCCATTCCTCTTTCGAGGTTCTTGAATCAAACATAGATCATTGACCACAACTCTTGAACTCAACATTCCATCATGAAATCCCTTTTTTCAACAAATTTTTATGTCGTTTTTTTGATTTGTCAACAAGAACAATCACCTCAAAAACATTTCTTCTTGGTGATTTGAATCCTTCAGCAACTCTTCTGATGTCATCATAAACTCCACTATCGTGATATGTATTCTTTGAAGGAATAGGTTTAGAACTATCATCTTCTGATACAATATGATGTTCATGGCCATCTCATAATTTCAATCTCTGCATGGCCGTCTTAGAATTCCAATCATTTTCACATTGTCTTATTCATCAACCGTCATGATCTACTTCAAGCAAACCATATGATTAAATTCTTCAAGAAGTCTCTTTCATGGTTCTCAAGAAATCATGAGTAATTTCAAGGTTTTCATCAAAAATCCATGGTTCTCATGAAATAATGAGGAATTTCATGGTCTTCATCAAAACCCATGGTTCTCATGAAATAAGGAGGAATTTCATGGACATCATACAAAAACCCCATTCTTCTTTAATCATCCTCAGATGGATTACACCTCGTATTCTTCAATGTTGTAAACAATGTATCACCTTTGACACATGTTCTTTGAACTTATGATCAGTACAACAATCTTCTGAATTATTATTCCTCCACTTCATCAGAGTACTTCTTGATCTCCTTCATTTTGATCTTCATTGACAATTATTGACATTAAATACAACCTTATACACAATGTGGTTCCAACAATTAGCTACTCCTGAGCACAGCTTAATACCAAGTACTGAATCCATCAAATCCCTGGATAAAGTCTCCAAATAGTAAAGCAAGAGAAAATAACTCCTCCGATGCCACTTTGTAACGTCCCGAGTCCAGAGCCCCTCCACTGGTTCCCGTACCTGGTTCGCCACATGAACTCAAGTGCATTTCCACGAACGCCAGAGGCTGCCAACTAGCAGCGAGGGCCTTTGTGAGTCGGTGGGGAAGTTATTCCCTCATTCGGTAAGGTATACAAGGTAATAAAACAACGATAAATAGCATAAGTAGTAAAAAACATGCATACCAATAGAAACCAACAGTGAAAGCAATGTAAATATATATAACTGTGATGAAAAAGATGCAACAGGTACAAATATCTAAGGAAAACACCAAACACAACAACGTGCTGAAATACAGCTGAAACCAAGAGAAAAATAAAAACAAGTATGCTCCTTAGCATCGTGAGCCATGGCACAGTCCCATGCTCCCCACCTCCTAATGAAGTCAAGATCCCGAAGTAGAAGGGCTCTTTCCGTTATCTATACCTGCAACAACATAGTCTACTTGGGCCCAAAAGCATGGCCCAAACAGGGTGTGAGATACAATCCCAGTTCGCAATCACCAAAATATTTGTGCCCAACAGTCAATGAATACATGGCAGTAAATAAACAAGAAGCAGTGAACAGGAAAGCACAAGCAGCTACAACCCACAGTTCTAACAAGTAAAGCACACAAGTAAGCATTCAACAATAAGAAGAAAACAGGTAACCCTCTGGGTAGCTCCCACAGACTAACCCCTATGGTTCAACCTCTAAGTACTAGTAACCCTCTGAGAGGCACACATAGTTTGACCCCTATGGTTCAGCTATGTAAATTAAGCAGACACTCTAGGGATGCACTCACCGTCAATTCCCCCTATAGTCTCGTATCATGCGAAAGGCTCTCTGGGGAAGAACTCAACGTCAATTCCCCTTGTGGACCGCATTGTAATTAAAAGACACTCTGGAGAAGCCCTTCCGTCAATTCTCCCCATGGTCTCGCATCGTGATTAAAAGACACTCTGGAGAAGCCCTTCCGTCAATTCTCCCTTTGGTCTACTACTCTAGGTTCTCACAGTCCTGAGTGAAAGGTAAAACATGCTCAGCGTGTTTGTACATCGTCCAAGTAAACCTCAAGATCTTCTTGGCTATCAACTAAGGCTTAGCAGCATAACAAGGTAGCAATTCCACTATCCTATGACTAAGCATGGCGAAGAAACATGAGCACAAAAATAACTACACTACCCACAAGAAATAACCTCTACTAAAGCAATCAAGAAAATCATAAAAACAACAAGGGAAAAACAGGAAACACACAATACCCCGTTCATGGGTATTGGTGGAATTTGCACATAATACTCATCGAATTTCAACAGAAAGGCACAAACCACCTACCACGATCCGAGGGGATCGATATACACGAACCTCAATGACATATTCCTCTTAGAAAAATGTAGATATGAGAAAATGTAGAAAACGTTCATCCCACGATAACATAGAAACCAGGAGGAATCAAGAAACAAGGACAAAGAAGAAGGAAGAACTCATCGTTGCGATTCCAATGCAACTGACCGTGCTTGAATAAGAGAACAGACGGTGAGGTGGGAGTTCGTTGAAGATTCGGACGTACAGGTCAATTCGGATATACGAAAACTGAAGAAGAAGACAATTTTGTGGGTCAGAAGCAACCCCGGTCCGTTTCATGAAAAAAAAGTACACGGCGTGTAATTTTTGAGTACACGACGTGTACTTCGAACTTTCCATACTCCATAACAACTGGACTCCACCTCAACCTTACACACCGTGTGTGTGGCCTGGACACGGCCAGTACATGCCTTCGACCCAGGGAAAGAGTACACGGCGTGTACTAAGAAAGTACGCGGCGTGTACTTCTGAAATTTCCAGACAATTCATTTTTCTCAAAAACTCCATAAAAAGGAAAATCTTACCTGAAAAGGAGATTCAGGTTCTTACACAACACGGGGTTTCTGTAGGGTTGCAGCGTTGTTAGTTCGATCCCCTATAGCGCAAGATGTACCATATAGTGTTTTTGGTATCATCGTGACCATCATTCCATGGTTGATGATCCCCTATTTGAGTGATGTGTTTCTATCAAATGCCAGATCTGGTTATGGTATCCCCCCAACAGACCATGGGAGTGATCCCCAATCTGTGAGATCTTTATATACCGGTGTGGATTCTAGTATCCCCTAGCAGACCCTAGGAGTGATCCCCTATCCGAGGAGTTTGTTTTTTATGTTGTTTCAGTGAGGATTCCTCAGTGACTATATCCGATGAGGGTGATCTCTCGGGTGAGCATCTGAGATGTTTGTGTGGGACCCGATGGAGTGTATCTCTCAGAAAATTGTCATCTGGGATAACAGGGATCATAGAGTGTGCTCTACTAGTTTTGAATAGTTGTTGGTGATGAGTTCAGTACCTCATGTCGCTTGGTGCGTGAGCTGAGCATATCTGGATGTTCAAGGTGTATGTATGGGAATACACCTGGTTTGAGATGACTAGTTTTGTTTAGTTGAGTATGGTCACGAGGTGGAGTTTCTCTCCCTTCTGGGTTCCCTCTGGCTAGGATGAGTGGACTGTTGCCTTCCAGTTTCTCTCTTTTTTTTTGGTATTTGGGATGCCTATTGAGTATTGTTATACTCACCCCTGAATGGGCTTTTCCCACACATGTTTGTGTCTTGTGTAGACCATAGGTCTTTCGACAGAGTCCCAGGAGGACCCAGAGCAGGCAGTGCTTAGTGAGTGGGTTGACCATGGTGTTTACTGGAGCTGTGCTGAGGAGCTTACTGGCAGGTGTTTTGGCTACTTTTCCCTCCTTCTAAGTAGGTTGGAGACTTTTGTGGTTTTCTTTTAGTGGTCCTTGTTTTGCCCTTTTGTACTGATGTTGCACTCTGTTTTGGGATAGATGTATGCATGCATTTTCTTTTCAGTTTTATATATCTCTGTACTATTTCATGGAGGTATATGTTGGTGTGTGTGTACAGGTATCTTGGGCTAATGCCTCCCATGTGTGTGATAGCCTACTCGGCACTAGACGCTAGCCCATGGACTATTGGAGGCGGGTTTGGGGAGTCGCTGCTCGAGCACCGTTGGGTCGGGTCGTGACAGAGTGGTATCAAATAAGGTTCCACATTTGGTATCTCAGAGCATATCTGGTCTAGCTGTGATTTTGGTTCATGTTCAAATTTCATGCCCTGGACTACAGTGTTGGTGTGGCGGACGGCGTATCCACACACCAAGACTCTGACAACCTGCCTTTCAATTCGAGACATTCGTACACTGGTTGCATGGGAAAAACGGTACATGAATCATATAGGACTGGGTTTAGGGATTCCTCTATTCTTATTGAGTCACCTCTCCAGATATACTCTTTGACTATGGAGCATCTTGATTGTATTTTAGGATGTATCCTTGACGACAGCCAGCGAGGGTTCCGCAACGGGATTGTGGTGACGATCTGCCCTATGTAGATGTTGTAGACCAGGGTGCAGGTTCTAAGGCTGCACCCTTAGGTGGTCTGCCAGTTGATCCAGCACATGTCAAGCATCTGGTTGTGCTAGGAGTGCAGGATGAGGTTGCACGCAGGCTGAGTACGCTGCACGAGTTCTAGAGGTAGCGACCTCTGAGGTTCTGGGGTGATGCAGACTCTCAGGCAGCTGATGACTGGCTTGAATCAGTCACCTATTTTTTCCGTCAAGTGAGGACACCACAAGATCATATAGGGGTTCTAGTTGTGAGCCTTCTACATGGTTCAGCTGAGCGATGGTGGAGCCTAGTGACCCAGTCCCATGACGAGGAGATGCTCACGTGGGCAGAGTTTGAGCAGCTCTTTAGGGAAGAGTTATATCCAATGACGCTGAGGTCAGTACGGATTCATGAGCTTCTACAACTTTGGTACGAGGTCATGAAGGTTTCGGAGTACTCAGCATGGTTTATAGACCTATCATGGTACTCCCTATATATGGTTTGAGACCCGTTATTTAAGTCATGTTCCTTCAAGTAGGGACTACGCCGGGACATCCAGGCTGGTGTGGTTTCCTTGTTTCTTCCCACCTATGCTGGTGTGCCGGAGCAGGCCCTAGTGGTGGAGAGCTTTTTGGCTGAGCCGACCTCACCTATTAGTGCTGGGCATGCAGGAGCTGAGACTTCGTCAGTCATATCGGCATCTGGTAGCCAACGACAGACTCAGGGGCCCGTACATGGGCGACGTTTCAGGAGGTGACCCCAGGATGGATGATCTAAGGCTCAGGGCTCATAGGGATTGCAGGCCAATTTTGGTCAGCCTTCAGAGAGGCGGTGTTACACTTGTGATGGTCAAGAACATCTTTATAGAGATTGTCCGACCCGTCATGCTTCTAAGAGGGAGTCAGTCGACAGACCGCCTTGACAAAGGCAGCGTCTCGAGCGAGGATATCCGTAGGGCGGCAGAAATGGAGACGGAGCTGGTGCAACAGCAAGAGGAGGTATGCGGTGTCAGTTGCCAGCCCAAAACCCACAGATGTTTCACACCAAGCATAGGGAGCTGGGGGTTGAGGGAGAATACAGCTGCATTCTCTAGAGGCTATTGACCCAGAGGCTCCGCAGATGGATAGAGGTACACCTTGTGTCCTTTCTACTTTCTACAGTTGTTTTGATAGACACTGTTTAGCGTTACTCTTTCCTTTCCATTTATTTCTAGAGGTTTATTCAGGGCGTTGGTAAAACTCTGTGTGGGTGTTGTTCAACGTGCTTCGAATGCGTGAGGAAGAGGAATCCTTCCCCCACCAAGACGCGTTTTTGTGATGTGATTAATACTATGTGGGTGAGTTAGTGCCACCCAAACTGGACAGTTTTGAGGTGTGGTGGATGAGTTCCTTGGACTTATGTGTTTGGGCGTGGGTGTTTGTTGGTGAACTCGCTAGCGTGGGAGACCCAGTTGAGAGTTCAATTGCTTTCCTTGTGCTTATGGCTTTTCTGGACAAAAAAGTTCTAAGTTGGGGAGGATGTAGTGACTCGGTTTTTGACTCTATCATACTTTAGACTATTTCTATAATGAATTCTAGAGCTAGGCGCGAAGACAGCATGTGATTCCGAGGCCCAGTGTGCGTGGAATTATTTTTATAAAAATATTAAGTATTTTTATACTATGCACATGGTGGGCGTATGATATCTCCTAAAAGGTAGTTCATAACAGGAATCTGAGGGCATGGTTGCATCCGTAACATGTCGCTTACCCTAGGTAGGGTGTAAAATTTGCGGGCGCGGGCCTGCTGTGAGAAAAGCCACCACGGGCATCTTCGTAATTAATTGGAAAGGTTAATTTATGAGCATTGGCTCGAATAACTTCTGAACGAAGTCTCGGATTGGAATTATATGACAGCTGTTGAGTTCTAAACGTCGTGTTTACCCTATGTGCGCCCTTAATTTTGTCTACATTGAGCATCGGGTGGAGGTGAGTCGGGTGCCGGAGATGGGGGAGAGTTTATTAAAAAAATATCCCCCCCCCCTTTTGGACGTGTGGTGCGTAGAGTGGGAACTATTCCTTCTTCCTCCTCCTCCTCTTCCGATGGCGAATCGACGACCGACTCACATGATTAAGTTTCTTTTCAGTTCGTATTTCGATGGAGGACGCTCCAGGATCATCCAGCGGATGCTTTGGAATGTAGATCTAAGTCAGAACGTCAGTGTTTCTCCGGTGAGGTAGGTTGTTTGAGTTTTAATCCCGCGATTACATTTTTTTGCGAATTAGTTTGTTTTGATGTTGTATCATGAATGATCAAATCCCGAGGGTCATGCCGGTATCTTTGGATTGTAAAATAGTCCACCGGGGTGCCCCCAAGAGTCTGAGATGGTGCGAAGCACTACGCGACAGAGGGCCGCCGATCAGGGCGAGCCGGCGGCGGCGACCAACGGGTCGGCTAGGCCAGCCTCTTTTTATCAAATGGGGGTTTTAAAACCCATGTTTCTTGCAATCCGGGGGTCAGTTTCACATGTTGTCTGCGGCAACGTGACCATTGTGATGAGTTGGACCTTTCGATGTGGGTTTGGATGTTTTATGTTTCGGGATCATGGCCTGAGAACTTGAAACGTCGAATAAAATTATAATATTTTCTTATTATTCGGCTTCTGACCGTGGTAAATTCGACCCAGAGGCTCTGATTGACATGTTGTCAGTGACCTTGAGACCCTAATTGTATGACAGACTTTTCTTAATGGTTTTCGGGTGTTGGGATCGAGTTTGGTTTGTGGGTCCCATGAGGCGGAGTTTGGGCATTTTCGGATAAATGAAACTTTCTCACTCGGAGTTTGATTATGGCGGATGAATAGTCAATCCTATGTGTTTTTCTTAGAGGATCTCAATGGTGTGATCCATTCAATGAGTTTCAGGATCATGGCATGGGACCCACCCGAGTTGTCATCATTAAATAGTGCCTTTTTCAGCGGGGGTCCGTTTCAGACGAACGAGTAGTGGTTCTGTGCTTTTTTCGGAGGGGATCGCAGTCGTATGATCCACATGATGAGTTTCTGGATCATTGTGTGGGCCCCGCAAAGGCTACCTATGGTAAATAGTTCCTTTTTCACTGGTTGTCTATTTTGGGTGATTAAACAGCCTACCCAGCCTGTTTTTCTGCGCAGATCACGATTGCGGCCTCGGTATCGAACATGGAGGTGCACGGGGTGGCATTGTGGTGGGTCACTCAAGTTAGTGACATTTTTCCCTTTTGTACTGTCATTCCACTCTTGTTTTGGATAGATGTATGCATGCATTTTCTTTTCAGTTTTATATATCTCTGCACTATTTTATGGAGGTGTTTGTGGGTACGTATGTACATGTACCTTGGTAAAATGCCTCCCATGTGTGTGATAGCCTACTTGGCGCTAGACTCCAGCCCCTGGCCTATTGGAGGCAGGCTTGGGGAGTCACGGCTCGAGCCCCATTGGGTCGGGTAATGACATTTCTCTAGTCTTCCCCTAAATCCATAGGTTCAATTTTCAAAAATATGTATACCTGTTTTGAAACCTATTTCAATGAATCCTTATAGAATTTACCCTATTGAGTAATGGGTATAGTAGAAGTAACTCTAATAGAATACTAACATTTTATCAATTTTCGCAAGTGTGTAACCATGGGTTACACCTAACATTTTTGTTAAGAAGGAAGATGGATCAATGCGACTCTATATTGATTGGAATGAACATAAGAAGATTTCAATCTTGAATAAGAGTCTACTGCCTCGTATTAATGATTTTTTTGATCATTTATTAAGAGAATTAGTTTGTACAAAATCAAAATTTAATCTATATACTATTATTTATTGCTCAAATTTTATGGCATAAAATTTTTATAATTTCAGACAAGGTATGGTCATCATGAATTTATAGTGATTCCATTTGGTCTTACTAGTTCACTATGTTTCTTTATGGAATTAATGAAAAGAGTCTTTAAAGGTTAACATGATAAATTTTTAGTAATCTTTATTGATTATATTATTATATATTCCACGATAAAAAAGGGCATGAATATCACTCAAGTATTATTCTAAAGACCATATTGAAGGATATGTTTTATGAAAAAATTACCGAGTCTAAATTTTAGATGAAAAAATGTTTCAGTTTTAGGTAATATAATCTCAAGAATGGTTATATTTTGTGGATCTATATATGTTAGAAGTTATTTAATTTTTTCCCAAAAAACATTTAGGAAGGAGATTAAATTTCTTCTTGTTTTGGGAAGATATTATATGTCATATGTGGGAAATTTATCGTGGTTTTATAATCCACTCTCCATGTTTACTTAAAAGTGATCCATGCCCCTTAATATAGATGAATGTAAATAAATTTCAATTAATATAAGAGAATATTAGTAAGATCACACTTTCTTATATCAACCTATTATTAAGATGGGGATTTTATCTATAGTGAAACATTGAGGATAGTAGTTCGATGCATCCCCATGAATTATGAAATGGATATTGATTATACCCCATAAAAATTTAATGTTCAAGACAAAAATGTGTAACTCGTGATTTTGAGTTAGCTATGGTAATTTTTTCATTAAACATAAAGAGTAATTTTCTTAATTAGATAATTGGGGATATATATATACTGATCATAAAATTTTAACATACATATTCACTCATTAAGAGCATAATATGACCTAGAGAAAATGGGATGATTTAATGAATGGTGATGATTACTAAACAAATTTCCACCATATAAGGATAACAGGATGGTAAAATCATTGAGATGAAAAGATCATGCTATCTTATTATGATGATTCTTACAAAATATCCAATATTCCATGATTTTCAAATGATGGATATATAAATATTGATTTAACTGGATAAATGTAATCTTTATCAAATGAATATACAACTATATATCCATGTGAGGATTAAATAGGTTTATAAAGAAGATATATAATTGAAGAATACGGTCTGGAATGTTCCTTAGTTTAACCTAGATTATTATATAATGATAATATTTAGGAACCATGTCAGTTTTCTATCGATACCAAATTTGAAGATGGAACTATTGGACACTGATCATATTTCATCATTCAATATTCAACCTGGATGTATGAATATATATAAATATATTGAAGTGTATTTATGGTGGGAAAATATTATATTGGATATTTTAGATTATTTACTTCAGTTTTTTTTATTTTATTAATTAAAGGTTGAGAGTCATAATTCAAACCTGATGTTAGAACCCTTACTCATAACATAATAAAAATTAGAAAACAACCCCAAGGATTTCTTCATTAGACTCCCAAATATGTATACAATCATTAACACTATTTGTGTAGCAGTTGATCTCCTTATGAATTTTGAGCACATAATTTCTATTTGACAACATTTCCCTATGGATCAATATTCTATAATATTCATTAATGAAGTGGAAATTTTTCATAGAGTATCACATTTTATTGTGTCTAATTAGGATTCAATGCTTACCTCATTATTCTGGTGAATTATATAGTTATATCGTGATATAGAGTTCAATGAAAAAAATACATGTCATTCATAGATATTTCATCAGTCTGAGGGAGACATTTCAACCCTATAGAATATTATAAGATCTTATTCTTTAAATTTTGAAGGCATTTGAGACCAAAACCTTCTTTTGGATGAGTTTTCTTATAAAAATAGCTTTCAATTGATAATTTAGTTAACTCCAAAAAAATCACATTATAAAAATAACTCTAGAACTCCAATGTTATAGTATATAGTTAGAGAAAGAAATCTATTGGCACCTTAGTACACTGATGAAGTGGAAAATAAAGATAGATCCATTTAGTATCATTTCAGGGTATTTCAGAGTCAAAATTTTTTTTACATGGAATCATCGAAGAAATACAGATTTAGTTGTAATTGAGAAGGCTACCCCATAAATATATCTATTTAATAAGGTTATGTGATTTATAAGGAAAGGATTTTTGATACCTAGTTATATTTTCCACTTTTATATTCATGATCATGTAATGATAATATCTTATCTCTTTTTTCATCAACCATACCTCTCTCAAGTTGATAATGTCTTCCATTTTTCTCCCCTAAGGAAGTACATACTCAATTAATTTAATGTACTATAATCAGAGGTCATTCCACTTGTGAGTAATCCTTTCTATGATGAGAAATGGGTATAAATAATGGATATAAGATATAAAGTGTTGTAGAATAAGACAACACTCTTGAATAATTTTCACATAAGAAATTGGAAATTTGAAAAGGCTACTTGGGAACCAGAGGAAATATTGAAATAGAAAAACATCATATTTTTTATTCAGAGTGAAGGATTTTAAAGGGTGGAATTAATTTTAAGAGGGTAGAGTATAACACCTAGATATTATATAACATATTTCGATTCAAATTAATTTAATTTATTTGATATCTAAAGACACACCTAACACCTAGTCTTATGGAATTGTAATATAATATACCATTATATATTAGCTTCTAAATTTTTTGAGTGAATAATAATGTTTATATTTTATAATTAATGTATATATATTTTATATGAAGGAAATATATTGATAAATAAGTACTTATTTTTTGGTAAATCCATTGTATTATTTTTCCTCAAAGTTAGTTTTTATTGCTTATTCTGAGAAAATAATAAAATGTATTTCTTACACTTTTATAAAAATTTATTTTCAAAATTGAGATTATTTAGTTAGAATAATCATTCAAAAATTTACTTAGTTAATATATTTGGTATTTTTCTGAAATGATTTATTTTTTTGTGAATAAAAAATAAAGAATTAAAATGTTTCAAATAATATAATTTCTTTTCCTTAAATAAATTAATTTAATGATCTTGTAATATTTATAATTTTTCTTTATTTTTATTACCATGATGTTTTTAAAACACACTATTTATTTTTATGTTAACAATATGTAATAACTATTATATTAATTTTTATTCCTCAAAACACATTTTTCTAAATATAGTTCTTTATTGAGTTTTACACATTTACAATAAAATTGATTTCAGACAATTAAAGATATTTAATAAAGAATAATTGATATAATATTTCATATTATAATTCTAAAATGTATGAAATTGGTCTCCTTTTTTCAATATGAATAATAACCATTTTAACTTTTTATCGCCTCTGTAAGGGTAAAAAGGTAAATTTTTATTAAAACTATGAGATATTTCCAAATATTAACCCAAAAAAATCTTTTACCCAATTGGATGGTTGGAGTTTGGCCATTTCCATCTAAATTCATAATATTTTCCCACATGTGTCTATTTCTCTTTTATTAATTATTTTACATTAATTTATGGTAATAAGAAATACCAAATGTAACTATCATGAATTTAATATCTCTAAAATTTTAACATAAGGATAAAAAGTGAATAATTTCAATTATAAATAATTATTTTAAGTAAAAATTATTATTTTTAATAATGGTTTTTTATTTCAATTTTTATATAATAAATAATTTAATTAAATTCCTACAAAACAGTAATAAAATCATTATTCCACAATAGAAAAATAAAACAATTTATTTTAAGAAATAATAAAAGTAATACATTTTTGGTTAATTATTGTCTTCCATGAATTTTTTAGATTAAAATCATAGATTATATATGTATGAAATGTGAAAATTTGAATTCCATTTAATTTACGATGTTTTGGAAGTAAAATTATATAAATAATTCTTAAAATAATAATTATAGTTTTTAATGATAATAATATTTTATTAAACTATTTATAAATCATAAAAATATTATAATTCTTAAAATAATTATTATAATTCCCCCTCAATATTTGTGTTGGATTTGGAATGGAAAATTGTATGTTACAGAAAGGATGAACATGGATGTCAATCCACAAAATGATCTCCCAGCATCATAAAAAATGGAAAATTAAATTAAAACACTTAAAAATAATTTATTAGGTATTGGATGACACCGACATCAACATAAAAAATATCAGAACAATCAGTTTAGGGTGTTATAAATAGCAATATGACTAGTGATGTTTTTGAGACTATTGGCCAACTAGGTCAATATTATAACATATCATTGGATCCTCCTCTTTATTCTATGGAGACTAATGTAAGAGAAAAATTCACTTAGGAAAATGTGTTCCAACGTTTATTCGATAATGGAAATCAAGAGTTGTATATTGGATGTCGGAAATATTCAAAACATTCTTTTCTACTGAATTTATAACATATCAAATGCTTACGTAGAATTATAAATTAGGTGATGTCCATGATATTGTAATTCATATGTAATGAATTTCTTGAAGCAAACATCCCCAAGTATTTTTATGATATGAAAAAATGTGTTAAAATGCTTGATCTGAATTATACAAAAATGCATGTGTGTCCAAATGATTGTATGCTTTATTGGTGAGAGGATTCAGGAAGACATGATTGCCAAAAAAAATTCACCTCTAGATGGTAGTCAATTGGTGATGATGGAAGTATGAATAAGCATACTACCATGAATAATATGAAAATAAATACATCTTCAAAGGTTTTATGTTAATTTCCATTAAATCATATATTTCAAAAATTATTCATAACATCAAAAACAATTGAACATATGAATTGGAATTATTTACATAATAACAATGATGGGCTAATGAGATATCCACAAGATAATAAATTTGGGAATAAATTTGATTCATTACATCCTAATTTATCATCTAATCCTAGGAATTTTTTATTGGTATTAATTGCGGATAAATTTAACCCATTTGGGACTTTGAGTACCGGTTGTAGCATTGGGCATTTGTTTGGATCCATTACAATCTGCCTCTGTGGATGTGTATAAAACAAACTTCATTTATCATTTTGAAGGTTATTACAAGAAAAAAAGTGCCTGGAAGTGATATTAAAGTATAATTTTAGTCATTAATTGAAGAATAACAAGAGTTATGGAACAATGATGTTGAGACATATGATGCTTCATCTAAAACAGTGTTAAAATTCAAGCATATTTAATGTGGACCATTATTGACATCCCTAGACTTGAGAATTTATTTGGTTGGAACACATATATGGGTTTGGATTGTCCTATTTGTAACTTTGATTTTGATCCCAAAAGACTACCTCATAGTAGAAAATGGTGCTTCATATTCCATCAAATATTTCTCAATCCATCTCATAGATTTTGGCTGAACAAGTCAAAATTCAATGGTTTATTTATCATAGACCACCTCCGAAGTTGTTAATTGGTTCTAAAATATTTGAACAAATTGAAATATGGAAATCGAATTTTGGATGGTGAATCATTTTAATGATAGTTGTAAATGAGTTCGAAGTGCATCGTTAAGTGAAACTGGAACATAAAAATGGAAGAAAAAAGCATATTCTTTAAACATCCATATTGTAAATTTAATTTGTTGTGGCATAACCTTGATGTGATGTATATTGAGAAGAAGTTTTGTGATAATTTGAACTTATCATTGCTTAATGAGCATGTAAAGTTGAATTATCATCTCAATACTCAGAAATATATTCATGTAATGAACATAAATCTTGATCAATGGCCATATGAGAATGAAAAGTATGCTCTGAAAATTTTTTCAATGAAATATAGGGATAAAGATAAATTTCGTAGAATTTCAAAACATGTGAAGGTATATGAGGGTTATTCAAGTAAAATATCAAGCTGTGTTAATATAAATCATTGAATGTTATATGGATTGAAAATTCATGATTCACATATTTTGTTACAGTAGTTAATACAATTGGAATTTTGTAAAATATTAAATGAAATTTTTACAACTATTTTACTACAATTCTGCACATATTTTTGAAAAATTTGTGAGAGATATCTACATATATTTGATCTTGAAAACATTCAAGGGGGAATTCTATTGACACTTTCTGCAATGGAGATGATCTTTCCTTCATCATTTTTTACATTCATGATGCATTTAACTGTGCATTTGGTTGAGGAAATTAAATTAAGAGGACCCGTACATTATCAATGGATGTATCCTTTTAAAAGATACTTTATTTATATGTTTTTCAGTTATGTAAACATTTTTTGGAACTTAATTAAATACATAATTATGTTTTTTATTTCATAGATACCTTGGGAATTTTAAATCATATGTGAGAAATAAATGACAACTGAAAGCCTCTATTTCTAAAGGATATTTAGAATAGGAGTGTCTTACCTTTTGTCCTAGATACGTGGATGATATTGAGACAATATTTAATTGAGTTGTACATGTTGAGGAAACATCAACTAAATCTCAAATACAGGGGTAATCAAAAATATTTCTTGTTATTAGATGATCAGTTTGGGGGAACTAAAATGTTATACTTATAGAAATGAAATTATTAAAGGAACATAGATATGTGCTACTAGATAGTCAAATTTTAGATACAATTTTTTAAGATTTTATAATATAAACTATGAGATAAATGATATTCTGAACAAGAAATGATAAAGATATAACAAAAGATATTAATAAAGATCTTGTAGAATGGTTGGAAAGGAATGTATGTTCATAAATATTGAAATAAATATAGATAATAGGTTGATAGGTACATTTTGTAAATATAATAATGTATATTTCTTTTTTAGATCATTAGAACTACTACTCATTCAGATTTGTCAGAAGATTTGAAGTTTCTTTCTTGGGGTCCTATAAAACAAGCTAGAAAATTTGACACTTACAATGTTAATGTATTCATATTTCATATAGTCGATTGAGAAGAGGGTTTAAAAACACAGATAATTGGTATTTTTATATTTTATAAAGTGGGATACTATGGAATGTGTACTAATATTATCAAATTAAACTACCAAAGGTATTGTTTAGTTGTTTTATACAAATTCTTTTGGGTCTATATTATTAGAGGTGTTAAAAGATATTCCTTGCAAATTACTAATGTGAACTTCTCTCGCTTGATGGATGTCGGTGACCATGAACTACATGATCTT
>CAUJRU010003622.1:0-38276 GCA_963277665.1 Viscum album
TTAGGGATTAGGGTTTCAGGTATATGGTTTTGGGACTAGGTTTTAGGATTTTTTTTTAGCTTTTCGGGTTTAGTTGGTAGATTTAATGGATGGGGATTAGGTTTTAAGTTTTAGGGTTAAGTATTTTTATATTAGGGTATAGGTTATATGTTTTTGGGTTTAGGTTTCATCTTTTAGCTTTTAGAGTTTAGGGATTAGTGTTTTGGGTATAGGGTTTTCAGACCAGGTTTTACGATTTTTTGTTTAGATTTTCAAGTTAGTTGGAAGATTTAAGTGATAGGGTTTAGGTTTTAAGATGTATGGGTAATTATTTTGAGATTAAGGTTTAGGTTTTATGTTTTTGTGTTCAGGTTTCAGATTTTAGGTTTCATCTTTTAGGTTTCAGCTTTTAGGTTTTACAGTTCAGGGATTTGGGTTTCGGGTATAGGGTTTTGGCACTAGGTTTTAGGATTTTTTGTTTAGATTTCCGGATTTAGTTTGTATATTTGGGGGATAGGGTTTAGGTTTTATGTTTTAGGGTTAAGTATTTTGATATTAGGGTATAGGTTATATGTTTTTGGGTTTAGGGTTCATCCTTTAGGCTTTAGAGTTTAGGGATTAGGGTTTCAGAGATAGGGTTTGGGGACTAGGTTTTAGTATTTGTTGTTTAGTTTTTTGGGTTTAGTTGGAAACTTTTAGGGATAGGGTTTAGGTTTTAAGGTCTAGGGTTATGTTTTTATAGATTAGGGTATGTGGTTAATTTTTTGGGGTTTAGGGTTCTGCATTTTGGTTTTAGAGTTTAGTGATTAGGGTTTCGGGTATAGGGTTTTGGGATTAGGTTTTAGGATTTTTTTCAGATTTTCGGGTTTAG
Organism: Viscum album; assembly: GCA_963277665.1. Taxonomy (NCBI): domain Eukaryota; kingdom Viridiplantae; phylum Streptophyta; class Magnoliopsida; order Santalales; family Viscaceae; genus Viscum; species Viscum album. The sequence goes on from CAUJRU010003622.1 coordinate 851, forward strand.
TTGGAAGATTTACGGGATAGGGTTTAGGTTTCAAGGTTCGGGGGTAAGTATTTTGCAATTAGTGTATAGGTTATATGTTTTTGGGTTTAGGTTTCTGCTTTTAGGTTTTTAGAGTTCAGGGATTAGGGTTTCGGGTATAGGGTTTAGGGACTAGGTTTTAGGATTTTTTTGTTTAGCTTTTTGGATTTAGTTGGTATATTTGAGGGATAGAGTTTAGGTTTTATGTTTTAGGGTTAAGTATTTTGATATTATGGTATAGGTTATATGTTTTTAGGTTTAGGTTTTAGCTCTTAGGTTTTAGAGTTCAGGGATTAGGGGTTCGGGTATAGGGTTTTGGGACTAGGTTTTAGGATTTTTTGTTTAGCTTTTCGGATTTTGTTGGTATATTTTAGGTATAGAGTTCAGTTTTTGATGATTAGGTTTAATTATTTCGATATTAGGGTATAGGTTATATGTTTTTAGGTTTAGGGTTCAGCTTTTAGGTTTTAAAGTTTATGGATTAGGGTTTCGTGTATAGGGTTTTGGGACTAGGTTTTCTTATTTTTTGTTTAGTTTTTCGGGTTTAGTTGGTATATTTAAGGGATAGGTTTTAGGTTTTAAGGTTTAGGGTTAAGTATTTCGGGATTAGTTGGAAGATTTAGGGGATAGGGTTTAGGTTTTAAGGTTCGGGGGTAATTATTTTGAAATTAGTGTATAGGTTATATGTTTTTGTGTTTAGGTTTCAACTTTTAGGTTTTAGAGTTCAGGGATTAGTGTTTCGGGTACAGGGTTTTGGGACTGGGTTTTAGGATTTTTTGTTTAGCTTTTCGAATTTAGTTACTATATTTGAGGGATAGGGTTTAGGTTTTAAGTTTTAGGGTTAATTATTTCGATATTAGCATATAGGTTATATTTTTTTCAGTTTAGGTTTCAGCTTTTAGGTTTTAGAGTTCACGGATTAGGGTTTCAGGTATAGGGTTTTGGGACTAGATTTTAGTATTTTTTTGTTTAGCTTTTCGGGTTTAGTTGGTATATTTAAGGGATAGGGTTTAGGTTTTAAGGTTTAGGGTTAAGTAATTTGAGATTACGGTATACGATTAATTTTTTTGGGTTTAGGTTTCAGCTTTTAGGTTTTAGAATTTAGGGATAGGGTTTCGGGTATAGGGTTTTGGGTCTGGGTTTTTGGATTTTTTATTTAGCTTTTGGGGTTTATTTGGTAGATTTTAGGGATAGGGTTTTGGTATTAAGGTTTTGGGTTAAGTATTTTGAGATTAGTTTATAGGGTATATGTTTTTGGGTTTAGGGTTAATATTTTAGGTTTTAGAGTTTAGAGATTAGGTTTTCGGGTATAGGGTTTTGGGGCTAGGTTGTAGGATTTTTTATGTTTGGATTTGCGGGTTTATTTGGTATATTTAAGGGATAGGGTTTAGTTTTTAAGGTTTAGTGGTAATTATTTTGATATTATGGTATAGTGTATTTTTTGGGTTTAGGTTTCATCTTTTAGGTTTTAGATTTTATGGAATAGGGTTTCGAGTATAGTGTTTTGGGACTTGGTTTTTCGATTTTTTATTTAGCTTTTCGTGTTTAGTTGGTAGATTTAAGGGATAGGGTTTCGGTTTAAAGTTTTAGGGTTAAGTATTTTGATATATTGTTATAGTTTATGTGTTTTTGGGTTTAGGGTTGATATTTTAGGTTTTGGATTTTAGAGATTAGTGTTTCGAGTATAGGGTTTTGGGGCTAGGTTTTAGGATTTTTTTTGATAAGATTTTCGGGTTTAGTTTTTTACATTTAAGGGATAGGGTTCAGGTTTTAAATTTTAGGGTTAAGTGTTTCGAGATTAGGGTATAGGGTATATGTTTTGGTGTTTAGGGATCAACTTTTACATTTTAGAGTTTAGGGATTAGGGGTTCGGGTATAAGGTTTTGGGACTAGATTTTAGGATTTTTTATTTAGCTTTTCGGGTTTAGTTAGTATATTTAAGGGATATGGTTTAGGTTTTAAGGTTTAGGGTTAAGTATTTTGCGATATGGGTATAGGTTATCTGTTTTTTTTTTGTTTCGGGTTCAGTTTTTAGGTTTTAGAGTTTAGGAATTAGGGTTTCGGGTATAGGGTTTTGGGACGAGGTTTTAGGATTTTTTGTTTAGTTTTTTGGGTTTTGTTGGTATTTTTAAGGGATAGGGCTTTGTTTTTAAGGTTTATGGTTATGTATTTTGAGATTAGGTTATAGGGTATATGTTTTGGGGTTTAGGTTTCATATTTTAGATTTTAGAGTTCAGGGATTGGTTTTTCGGGTATAGGGTTTTGGGACTAGTTTTATGATTTTTTTAGTTCGGCTTTTCACGTTTAGTTGGTATATTTAAGGGATAGGGTTTCGTTTTTAAGGTTTAGGGTTAATTATTTTGAGATTATGGTACAGTGTATTTTCTTGGGGTTTAGTAATCAACGTTTATGTTTTAGATTTCATGGAATAGGGTTTCGAGTATATGGTTTTGGGACTGGGTTTTTCGATTTTTTATTTAGCTTTTCGGCTTTAGTTGGTAGATTTAAGGTATCGGGTTATAGTTTAAAGTTTTAGGGTTAATTGTTTTGATATTATGGTATATGTTACATGTTTTTGGGTTTAGGGTTTAACTTTTAGGTTTTAGAGTTTAGGGATTAGTGTTTCGAGTATAGGGTTTTGGGGCTAGGTTTTAGGATTTTTGTTTGTTTCGATTTTCAGGTTTAGTTGGTAGATTTTAGGGATAGGGTTCAGGTTTTAGGTTTTAGGGTTAATATTTTTAGATTAGGTTATAGGTTATATGTTTTTTTTTTTATGGATCAGATTTTAGGTTTTAGATTTTAGGGATTAGGGGTTCGGGTATAAGGTTTTTGGACTAGATTTTAGGATTTTTTGTTTAGATTTTCGGGTTTAGTTGGTAGATTTAAGGGATAGTGTTTAGGTTTTAAGGTTTAGGGTTAAGTATTTTGAGATTAGGGTATATTTTATATGTTTTTTTTGTTTAGGGTTCACTTTTTAGGTTTTATAGTTTAGGGATTAGGGTTTCGGGGATAGGGTTTTGGGACTAGGTTTTAGGATTTTTTGTTTAGCTTTTTGGGTTTATTTAGTATATTTAAGGGATAGGGTTTTGTTTTTAATTTTTAGGGTTTTTTATTTTGAAATTAGGTTATAAGGTATGTGTTTTGGGGTTTAGGGATCATATTTTAGGTTTTAGAGTTTAGGGATTGGGTTTTCGTGTATAGTGGTTTGGGACTAGGTTTTATGATTTTTTTTGTTTGGCTTTTCGGGTTTAGTTGGTATATTTAAGGGATAGAGTTTAGATGTTAAGTTTTGAGGTTAATTATTTTTTTATTATTGTATAGTGTATATTTTTTTGGGTTTAGGGTTCAGATTTTAGGTTTTTGTGTTTAGGGATTAGGGTTTCGGGTATAGGGTTTTGGGACTAGGTTTTAGTATTTTTTGTATAGATTTTCGGGTTAAGCTGGTAGATTTAAGGGATAAGGTTTAGGTTTTAAGGTTTAGGGTTAATTTGTTTGATATTAGGGTATATGGTATATGTTTTTGGGTTTAGGATTCAACTTTTAGATATTAGAGTTTATGGATTAGTTTTTCGGGTATAGGGTTTTGGGACTAGGTTTTAGTTTTTTTATTAGATTTTGTATTTTATTTGGTAGATTTAAGTTATAGGGTTTATCTTTAAATGTTTAGGGTTAAGTATTTTTATATGAGGGTATAGGGTATATGTTTTTATGTTTATGGTTCAGCTTTTAGGTTTTAGATTTTAGGGATTAGGGTTTCAGGTATATGGTTTTGGGACTAGGTTTTAGGATTTTTTTTTAGCTTTTCGGGTTTAGTTGGTAGATTTAATGGATGGGGATTAGGTTTTAAGTTTTAGGGTTAAGTATTTTTATATTAGGGTATAGGTTATATGTTTTTGGGTTTAGGTTTCATCTTTTAGCTTTTAGAGTTTAGGGATTAGTGTTTTGGGTATAGGGTTTTCAGACCAGGTTTTACGATTTTTTGTTTAGATTTTCAAGTTAGTTGGAAGATTTAAGTGATAGGGTTTAGGTTTTAAGATGTATGGGTAATTATTTTGAGATTAAGGTTTAGGTTTTATGTTTTTGTGTTCAGGTTTCAGATTTTAGGTTTCATCTTTTAGGTTTCAGCTTTTAGGTTTTACAGTTCAGGGATTTGGGTTTCGGGTATAGGGTTTTGGCACTAGGTTTTAGGATTTTTTGTTTAGATTTCCGGATTTAGTTTGTATATTTGGGGGATAGGGTTTAGGTTTTATGTTTTAGGGTTAAGTATTTTGATATTAGGGTATAGGTTATATGTTTTTGGGTTTAGGGTTCATCCTTTAGGCTTTAGAGTTTAGGGATTAGGGTTTCAGAGATAGGGTTTGGGGACTAGGTTTTAGTATTTGTTGTTTAGTTTTTTGGGTTTAGTTGGAAACTTTTAGGGATAGGGTTTAGGTTTTAAGGTCTAGGGTTATGTTTTTATAGATTAGGGTATGTGGTTAATTTTTTGGGGTTTAGGGTTCTGCATTTTGGTTTTAGAGTTTAGTGATTAGGGTTTCGGGTATAGGGTTTTGGGATTAGGTTTTAGGATTTTTTTCAGATTTTCGGGTTTAGTTGGAAGATTTACGGGATAGGGTTTAGGTTTCAAGGTTCGGGGGTAAGTATTTTGCAATTAGTGTATAGGTTATATGTTTTTGGGTTTAGGTTTCTGCTTTTAGGTTTTTAGAGTTCAGGGATTAGGGTTTCGGGTATAGGGTTTAGGGACTAGGTTTTAGGATTTTTTTGTTTAGCTTTTTGGATTTAGTTGGTATATTTGAGGGATAGAGTTTAGGTTTTATGTTTTAGGGTTAAGTATTTTGATATTATGGTATAGGTTATATGTTTTTAGGTTTAGGTTTTAGCTCTTAGGTTTTAGAGTTCAGGGATTAGGGGTTCGGGTATAGGGTTTTGGGACTAGGTTTTAGGATTTTTTGTTTAGCTTTTCGGATTTTGTTGGTATATTTTAGGTATAGAGTTCAGTTTTTGATGATTAGGTTTAATTATTTCGATATTAGGGTATAGGTTATATGTTTTTAGGTTTAGGGTTCAGCTTTTAGGTTTTAAAGTTTATGGATTAGGGTTTCGTGTATAGGGTTTTGGGACTAGGTTTTCTTATTTTTTGTTTAGTTTTTCGGGTTTAGTTGGTATATTTAAGGGATAGGTTTTAGGTTTTAAGGTTTAGGGTTAAGTATTTCGGGATTAGTTGGAAGATTTAGGGGATAGGGTTTAGGTTTTAAGGTTCGGGGGTAATTATTTTGAAATTAGTGTATAGGTTATATGTTTTTGTGTTTAGGTTTCAACTTTTAGGTTTTAGAGTTCAGGGATTAGTGTTTCGGGTACAGGGTTTTGGGACTGGGTTTTAGGATTTTTTGTTTAGCTTTTCGAATTTAGTTACTATATTTGAGGGATAGGGTTTAGGTTTTAAGTTTTAGGGTTAATTATTTCGATATTAGCATATAGGTTATATTTTTTTCAGTTTAGGTTTCAGCTTTTAGGTTTTAGAGTTCACGGATTAGGGTTTCAGGTATAGGGTTTTGGGACTAGATTTTAGTATTTTTTTGTTTAGCTTTTCGGGTTTAGTTGGTATATTTAAGGGATAGGGTTTAGGTTTTAAGGTTTAGGGTTAAGTAATTTGAGATTACGGTATACGATTAATTTTTTTGGGTTTAGGTTTCAGCTTTTAGGTTTTAGAATTTAGGGATAGGGTTTCGGGTATAGGGTTTTGGGTCTGGGTTTTTGGATTTTTTATTTAGCTTTTGGGGTTTATTTGGTAGATTTTAGGGATAGGGTTTTGGTATTAAGGTTTTGGGTTAAGTATTTTGAGATTAGTTTATAGGGTATATGTTTTTGGGTTTAGGGTTAATATTTTAGGTTTTAGAGTTTAGAGATTAGGTTTTCGGGTATAGGGTTTTGGGGCTAGGTTGTAGGATTTTTTATGTTTGGATTTGCGGGTTTATTTGGTATATTTAAGGGATAGGGTTTAGTTTTTAAGGTTTAGTGGTAATTATTTTGATATTATGGTATAGTGTATTTTTTGGGTTTAGGTTTCATCTTTTAGGTTTTAGATTTTATGGAATAGGGTTTCGAGTATAGTGTTTTGGGACTTGGTTTTTCGATTTTTTATTTAGCTTTTCGTGTTTAGTTGGTAGATTTAAGGGATAGGGTTTCGGTTTAAAGTTTTAGGGTTAAGTATTTTGATATATTGTTATAGTTTATGTGTTTTTGGGTTTAGGGTTGATATTTTAGGTTTTGGATTTTAGAGATTAGTGTTTCGAGTATAGGGTTTTGGGGCTAGGTTTTAGGATTTTTTTTGATAAGATTTTCGGGTTTAGTTTTTTACATTTAAGGGATAGGGTTCAGGTTTTAAATTTTAGGGTTAAGTGTTTCGAGATTAGGGTATAGGGTATATGTTTTGGTGTTTAGGGATCAACTTTTACATTTTAGAGTTTAGGGATTAGGGGTTCGGGTATAAGGTTTTGGGACTAGATTTTAGGATTTTTTATTTAGCTTTTCGGGTTTAGTTAGTATATTTAAGGGATATGGTTTAGGTTTTAAGGTTTAGGGTTAAGTATTTTGCGATATGGGTATAGGTTATCTGTTTTTTTTTTGTTTCGGGTTCAGTTTTTAGGTTTTAGAGTTTAGGAATTAGGGTTTCGGGTATAGGGTTTTGGGACGAGGTTTTAGGATTTTTTGTTTAGTTTTTTGGGTTTTGTTGGTATTTTTAAGGGATAGGGCTTTGTTTTTAAGGTTTATGGTTATGTATTTTGAGATTAGGTTATAGGGTATATGTTTTGGGGTTTAGGTTTCATATTTTAGATTTTAGAGTTTAGGGATTGGTTTTTCGGGTATAGGGTTTTGGGACTAGTTTTATGATTTTTTTAGTTCGGCTTTTCACGTTTAGTTGGTATATTTAAGGGATAGGGTTTCGTTTTTAAGGTTTAGGGTTAATTATTTTGAGATTATGGTACAGTGTATTTTCTTGGGGTTTAGTAATCAACGTTTATGTTTTAGATTTCATGGAATAGGGTTTCGAGTATATGGTTTTGGGACTGGGTTTTTCGATTTTTTATTTAGCTTTTCGGCTTTAGTTGGTAGATTTAAGGTATCGGGTTATAGTTTAAAGTTTTAGGGTTAATTGTTTTGATATTATGGTATATGTTACATGTTTTTGGGTTTAGGGTTTAACTTTTAGGTTTTAGAGTTTAGGGATTAGTGTTTCGAGTATAGGGTTTTGGGGCTAGGTTTTAGGATTTTTGTTTGTTTCGATTTTCAGGTTTAGTTGGTAGATTTTAGGGATAGGGTTCAGGTTTTAGGTTTTAGGGTTAATTTTTTTAGATTAGGTTATAGGTTATATGTTTTTTTGTTTATGGATCAGATTTTAGGTTTTAGATTTTAGGGATTAGGGGTTCGGGTATAAGGTTTTTGGACTAGATTTTAGGATTTTTTGTTTAGATTTTCGGGTTTAGTTGGTAGATTTAAGGGATAGTGTTTAGGTTTTAAGGTTTAGGGTTAAGTATTTTGAGATTAGGGTATATTTTATATGTTTTTTTTGTTTAGGGTTCACTTTTTAGGTTTTATAGTTTAGGGATTAGGGTTTCGGGGATAGGGTTTTGGGACTAGGTTTTAGGATTTTTTGTTTAGCTTTTTGGGTTTATTTAGTATATTTAAGGGATAGGGTTTTGTTTTTAATTTTTAGGGTTTTTTATTTTGAAATTAGGTTATAAGGTATGTGTTTTGGGGTTTAGGGATCATATTTTAGGTTTTAGAGTTTAGGGATTGGGTTTTCGTGTATAGTGGTTTGGGACTAGGTTTTATGATTTTTTTTGTTTGGCTTTTCGGGTTTAGTTGGTATATTTAAGGGATAGAGTTTAGATGTTAAGTTTTGAGGTTAATTATTTTTTTATTATTGTATAGTGTATATTTTTTTGGGTTTAGGGTTCAGATTTTAGGTTTTTGTGTTTAGGGATTAGGGTTTCGGGTATAGGGTTTTGGGACTAGGTTTTAGTATTTTTTGTATAGATTTTCGGGTTAAGCTGGTAGATTTAAGGGATAAGGTTTAGGTTTTAAGGTTTAGGGTTAATTTGTTTGATATTAGGGTATATGGTATATGTTTTTGGGTTTAGGATTCAACTTTTAGATATTAGAGTTTATGGATTAGTTTTTCGGGTATAGGGTTTTGGGACTAGGTTTTAGTTTTTTTATTAGATTTTGTATTTTATTTGGTAGATTTAAGTTATAGGGTTTATCTTTAAATGTTTAGGGTTAAGTATTTTTATATGAGGGTATAGGGTATATGTTTTTATGTTTATGGTTCAGCTTTTAGGTTTTAGATTTTAGGGATTAGGGTTTCAGGTATATGGTTTTGGGACTAGGTTTTAGGATTTTTTTTTAGCTTTTCGGGTTTAGTTGGTAGATTTAATGGATGGGGATTAGGTTTTAAGTTTTAGGGTTAAGTATTTTTATATTAGGGTATAGGTTATATGTTTTTGGGTTTAGGTTTCATCTTTTAGCTTTTAGAGTTTAGGGATTAGTGTTTTGGGTATAGGGTTTTCAGACCAGGTTTTACGATTTTTTGTTTAGATTTTCAAGTTAGTTGGAAGATTTAAGTGATAGGGTTTAGGTTTTAAGATGTATGGGTAATTATTTTGAGATTAAGGTTTAGGTTTTATGTTTTTGTGTTCAGGTTTCAGATTTTAGGTTTCATCTTTTAGGTTTCAGCTTTTAGGTTTTACAGTTCAGGGATTTGGGTTTCGGGTATAGGGTTTTGGCACTAGGTTTTAGGATTTTTTGTTTAGATTTCCGGATTTAGTTTGTATATTTGGGGGATAGGGTTTAGGTTTTATGTTTTAGGGTTAAGTATTTTGATATTAGGGTATAGGTTATATGTTTTTGGGTTTAGGGTTCATCCTTTAGGCTTTAGAGTTTAGGGATTAGGGTTTCAGAGATAGGGTTTGGGGACTAGGTTTTAGTATTTGTTGTTTAGTTTTTTGGGTTTAGTTGGAAACTTTTAGGGATAGGGTTTAGGTTTTAAGGTCTAGGGTTATGTTTTTATAGATTAGGGTATGTGGTTAATTTTTTGGGGTTTAGGGTTCTGCATTTTGGTTTTAGAGTTTAGTGATTAGGGTTTCGGGTATAGGGTTTTGGGATTAGGTTTTAGGATTTTTTTCAGATTTTCGGGTTTAGTTGGAAGATTTACGGGATAGGGTTTAGGTTTCAAGGTTCGGGGGTAAGTATTTTGCAATTAGTGTATAGGTTATATGTTTTTGGGTTTAGGTTTCTGCTTTTAGGTTTTTAGAGTTCAGGGATTAGGGTTTCGGGTATAGGGTTTAGGGACTAGGTTTTAGGATTTTTTTGTTTAGCTTTTTGGATTTAGTTGGTATATTTGAGGGATAGAGTTTAGGTTTTATGTTTTAGGGTTAAGTATTTTGATATTATGGTATAGGTTATATGTTTTTAGGTTTAGGTTTTAGCTCTTAGGTTTTAGAGTTCAGGGATTAGGGGTTCGGGTATAGGGTTTTGGGACTAGGTTTTAGGATTTTTTGTTTAGCTTTTCGGATTTTGTTGGTATATTTTAGGTATAGAGTTCAGTTTTTGATGATTAGGTTTAATTATTTCGATATTAGGGTATAGGTTATATGTTTTTAGGTTTAGGGTTCAGCTTTTAGGTTTTAAAGTTTATGGATTAGGGTTTCGTGTATAGGGTTTTGGGACTAGGTTTTCTTATTTTTTGTTTAGTTTTTCGGGTTTAGTTGGTATATTTAAGGGATAGGTTTTAGGTTTTAAGGTTTAGGGTTAAGTATTTCGGGATTAGTTGGAAGATTTAGGGGATAGGGTTTAGGTTTTAAGGTTCGGGGGTAATTATTTTGAAATTAGTGTATAGGTTATATGTTTTTGTGTTTAGGTTTCAACTTTTAGGTTTTAGAGTTCAGGGATTAGTGTTTCGGGTACAGGGTTTTGGGACTGGGTTTTAGGATTTTTTGTTTAGCTTTTCGAATTTAGTTACTATATTTGAGGGATAGGGTTTAGGTTTTAAGTTTTAGGGTTAATTATTTCGATATTAGCATATAGGTTATATTTTTTTCAGTTTAGGTTTCAGCTTTTAGGTTTTAGAGTTCACGGATTAGGGTTTCAGGTATAGGGTTTTGGGACTAGATTTTAGTATTTTTTTGTTTAGCTTTTCGGGTTTAGTTGGTATATTTAAGGGATAGGGTTTAGGTTTTAAGGTTTAGGGTTAAGTAATTTGAGATTACGGTATACGATTAATTTTTTTGGGTTTAGGTTTCAGCTTTTAGGTTTTAGAATTTAGGGATAGGGTTTCGGGTATAGGGTTTTGGGTCTGGGTTTTTGGATTTTTTATTTAGCTTTTGGGGTTTATTTGGTAGATTTTAGGGATAGGGTTTTGGTATTAAGGTTTTGGGTTAAGTATTTTGAGATTAGTTTATAGGGTATATGTTTTTGGGTTTAGGGTTAATATTTTAGGTTTTAGAGTTTAGAGATTAGGTTTTCGGGTATAGGGTTTTGGGGCTAGGTTGTAGGATTTTTTATGTTTGGATTTGCGGGTTTATTTGGTATATTTAAGGGATAGGGTTTAGTTTTTAAGGTTTAGTGGTAATTATTTTGATATTATGGTATAGTGTATTTTTTGGGTTTAGGTTTCATCTTTTAGGTTTTAGATTTTATGGAATAGGGTTTCGAGTATAGTGTTTTGGGACTTGGTTTTTCGATTTTTTATTTAGCTTTTCGTGTTTAGTTGGTAGATTTAAGGGATAGGGTTTCGGTTTAAAGTTTTAGGGTTAAGTATTTTGATATATTGTTATAGTTTATGTGTTTTTGGGTTTAGGGTTGATATTTTAGGTTTTGGATTTTAGAGATTAGTGTTTCGAGTATAGGGTTTTGGGGCTAGGTTTTAGGATTTTTTTTGATAAGATTTTCGGGTTTAGTTTTTTACATTTAAGGGATAGGGTTCAGGTTTTAAATTTTAGGGTTAAGTGTTTCGAGATTAGGGTATAGGGTATATGTTTTGGTGTTTAGGGATCAACTTTTACATTTTAGAGTTTAGGGATTAGGGGTTCGGGTATAAGGTTTTGGGACTAGATTTTAGGATTTTTTATTTAGCTTTTCGGGTTTAGTTAGTATATTTAAGGGATATGGTTTAGGTTTTAAGGTTTAGGGTTAAGTATTTTGCGATATGGGTATAGGTTATCTGTTTTTTTTTTGTTTCGGGTTCAGTTTTTAGGTTTTAGAGTTTAGGAATTAGGGTTTCGGGTATAGGGTTTTGGGACGAGGTTTTAGGATTTTTTGTTTAGTTTTTTGGGTTTTGTTGGTATTTTTAAGGGATAGGGCTTTGTTTTTAAGGTTTATGGTTATGTATTTTGAGATTAGGTTATAGGGTATATGTTTTGGGGTTTAGGTTTCATATTTTAGATTTTAGAGTTTAGGGATTGGTTTTTCGGGTATAGGGTTTTGGGACTAGTTTTATGATTTTTTTAGTTCGGCTTTTCACGTTTAGTTGGTATATTTAAGGGATAGGGTTTCGTTTTTAAGGTTTAGGGTTAATTATTTTGAGATTATGGTACAGTGTATTTTCTTGGGGTTTAGTAATCAACGTTTATGTTTTAGATTTCATGGAATAGGGTTTCGAGTATATGGTTTTGGGACTGGGTTTTTCGATTTTTTATTTAGCTTTTCGGCTTTAGTTGGTAGATTTAAGGTATCGGGTTATAGTTTAAAGTTTTAGGGTTAATTGTTTTGATATTATGGTATATGTTACATGTTTTTGGGTTTAGGGTTTAACTTTTAGGTTTTAGAGTTTAGGGATTAGTGTTTCGAGTATAGGGTTTTGGGGCTAGGTTTTAGGATTTTTGTTTGTTTCGATTTTCAGGTTTAGTTGGTAGATTTTAGGGATAGGGTTCAGGTTTTAGGTTTTAGGGTTAATATTTTTAGATTAGGTTATAGGTTATATGTTTTTTTTTTTATGGATCAGATTTTAGGTTTTAGATTTTAGGGATTAGGGGTTCGGGTATAAGGTTTTTGGACTAGATTTTAGGATTTTTTGTTTAGATTTTCGGGTTTAGTTGGTAGATTTAAGGGATAGTGTTTAGGTTTTAAGGTTTAGGGTTAAGTATTTTGAGATTAGGGTATATTTTATATGTTTTTTTTGTTTAGGGTTCACTTTTTAGGTTTTATAGTTTAGGGATTAGGGTTTCGGGGATAGGGTTTTGGGACTAGGTTTTAGGATTTTTTGTTTAGCTTTTTGGGTTTATTTAGTATATTTAAGGGATAGGGTTTTGTTTTTAATTTTTAGGGTTTTTTATTTTGAAATTAGGTTATAAGGTATGTGTTTTGGGGTTTAGGGATCATATTTTAGGTTTTAGAGTTTAGGGATTGGGTTTTCGTGTATAGTGGTTTGGGACTAGGTTTTATGATTTTTTTTGTTTGGCTTTTCGGGTTTAGTTGGTATATTTAAGGGATAGAGTTTAGATGTTAAGTTTTGAGGTTAATTATTTTTTTATTATTGTATAGTGTATATTTTTTTGGGTTTAGGGTTCAGATTTTAGGTTTTTGTGTTTAGGGATTAGGGTTTCGGGTATAGGGTTTTGGGACTAGGTTTTAGTATTTTTTGTATAGATTTTCGGGTTAAGCTGGTAGATTTAAGGGATAAGGTTTAGGTTTTAAGGTTTAGGGTTAATTTGTTTGATATTAGGGTATATGGTATATGTTTTTGGGTTTAGGATTCAACTTTTAGATATTAGAGTTTATGGATTAGTTTTTCGGGTATAGGGTTTTGGGACTAGGTTTTAGTTTTTTTATTAGATTTTGTATTTTATTTGGTAGATTTAAGTTATAGGGTTTATCTTTAAATGTTTAGGGTTAAGTATTTTTATATGAGGGTATAGGGTATATGTTTTTATGTTTATGGTTCAGCTTTTAGGTTTTAGATTTTAGGGATTAGGGTTTCAGGTATATGGTTTTGGGACTAGGTTTTAGGATTTTTTTTTAGCTTTTCGGGTTTAGTTGGTAGATTTAATGGATGGGGATTAGGTTTTAAGTTTTAGGGTTAAGTATTTTTATATTAGGGTATAGGTTATATGTTTTTGGGTTTAGGTTTCATCTTTTAGCTTTTAGAGTTTAGGGATTAGTGTTTTGGGTATAGGGTTTTCAGACCAGGTTTTACGATTTTTTGTTTAGATTTTCAAGTTAGTTGGAAGATTTAAGTGATAGGGTTTAGGTTTTAAGATGTATGGGTAATTATTTTGAGATTAAGGTTTAGGTTTTATGTTTTTGTGTTCAGGTTTCAGATTTTAGGTTTCATCTTTTAGGTTTCAGCTTTTAGGTTTTACAGTTCAGGGATTTGGGTTTCGGGTATAGGGTTTTGGCACTAGGTTTTAGGATTTTTTGTTTAGATTTCCGGATTTAGTTTGTATATTTGGGGGATAGGGTTTAGGTTTTATGTTTTAGGGTTAAGTATTTTGATATTAGGGTATAGGTTATATGTTTTTGGGTTTAGGGTTCATCCTTTAGGCTTTAGAGTTTAGGGATTAGGGTTTCAGAGATAGGGTTTGGGGACTAGGTTTTAGTATTTGTTGTTTAGTTTTTTGGGTTTAGTTGGAAACTTTTAGGGATAGGGTTTAGGTTTTAAGGTCTAGGGTTATGTTTTTATAGATTAGGGTATGTGGTTAATTTTTTGGGGTTTAGGGTTCTGCATTTTGGTTTTAGAGTTTAGTGATTAGGGTTTCGGGTATAGGGTTTTGGGATTAGGTTTTAGGATTTTTTTCAGATTTTCGGGTTTAGTTGGAAGATTTACGGGATAGGGTTTAGGTTTCAAGGTTCGGGGGTAAGTATTTTGCAATTAGTGTATAGGTTATATGTTTTTGGGTTTAGGTTTCTGCTTTTAGGTTTTTAGAGTTCAGGGATTAGGGTTTCGGGTATAGGGTTTAGGGACTAGGTTTTAGGATTTTTTTGTTTAGCTTTTTGGATTTAGTTGGTATATTTGAGGGATAGAGTTTAGGTTTTATGTTTTAGGGTTAAGTATTTTGATATTATGGTATAGGTTATATGTTTTTAGGTTTAGGTTTTAGCTCTTAGGTTTTAGAGTTCAGGGATTAGGGGTTCGGGTATAGGGTTTTGGGACTAGGTTTTAGGATTTTTTGTTTAGCTTTTCGGATTTTGTTGGTATATTTTAGGTATAGAGTTCAGTTTTTGATGATTAGGTTTAATTATTTCGATATTAGGGTATAGGTTATATGTTTTTAGGTTTAGGGTTCAGCTTTTAGGTTTTAAAGTTTATGGATTAGGGTTTCGTGTATAGGGTTTTGGGACTAGGTTTTCTTATTTTTTGTTTAGTTTTTCGGGTTTAGTTGGTATATTTAAGGGATAGGTTTTAGGTTTTAAGGTTTAGGGTTAAGTATTTCGGGATTAGTTGGAAGATTTAGGGGATAGGGTTTAGGTTTTAAGGTTCGGGGGTAATTATTTTGAAATTAGTGTATAGGTTATATGTTTTTGTGTTTAGGTTTCAACTTTTAGGTTTTAGAGTTCAGGGATTAGTGTTTCGGGTACAGGGTTTTGGGACTGGGTTTTAGGATTTTTTGTTTAGCTTTTCGAATTTAGTTACTATATTTGAGGGATAGGGTTTAGGTTTTAAGTTTTAGGGTTAATTATTTCGATATTAGCATATAGGTTATATTTTTTTCAGTTTAGGTTTCAGCTTTTAGGTTTTAGAGTTCACGGATTAGGGTTTCAGGTATAGGGTTTTGGGACTAGATTTTAGTATTTTTTTGTTTAGCTTTTCGGGTTTAGTTGGTATATTTAAGGGATAGGGTTTAGGTTTTAAGGTTTAGGGTTAAGTAATTTGAGATTACGGTATACGATTAATTTTTTTGGGTTTAGGTTTCAGCTTTTAGGTTTTAGAATTTAGGGATAGGGTTTCGGGTATAGGGTTTTGGGTCTGGGTTTTTGGATTTTTTATTTAGCTTTTGGGGTTTATTTGGTAGATTTTAGGGATAGGGTTTTGGTATTAAGGTTTTGGGTTAAGTATTTTGAGATTAGTTTATAGGGTATATGTTTTTGGGTTTAGGGTTAATATTTTAGGTTTTAGAGTTTAGAGATTAGGTTTTCGGGTATAGGGTTTTGGGGCTAGGTTGTAGGATTTTTTATGTTTGGATTTGCGGGTTTATTTGGTATATTTAAGGGATAGGGTTTAGTTTTTAAGGTTTAGTGGTAATTATTTTGATATTATGGTATAGTGTATTTTTTGGGTTTAGGTTTCATCTTTTAGGTTTTAGATTTTATGGAATAGGGTTTCGAGTATAGTGTTTTGGGACTTGGTTTTTCGATTTTTTATTTAGCTTTTCGTGTTTAGTTGGTAGATTTAAGGGATAGGGTTTCGGTTTAAAGTTTTAGGGTTAAGTATTTTGATATATTGTTATAGTTTATGTGTTTTTGGGTTTAGGGTTGATATTTTAGGTTTTGGATTTTAGAGATTAGTGTTTCGAGTATAGGGTTTTGGGGCTAGGTTTTAGGATTTTTTTTGATAAGATTTTCGGGTTTAGTTTTTTACATTTAAGGGATAGGGTTCAGGTTTTAAATTTTAGGGTTAAGTGTTTCGAGATTAGGGTATAGGGTATATGTTTTGGTGTTTAGGGATCAACTTTTACATTTTAGAGTTTAGGGATTAGGGGTTCGGGTATAAGGTTTTGGGACTAGATTTTAGGATTTTTTATTTAGCTTTTCGGGTTTAGTTAGTATATTTAAGGGATATGGTTTAGGTTTTAAGGTTTAGGGTTAAGTATTTTGCGATATGGGTATAGGTTATCTGTTTTTTTTTTGTTTCGGGTTCAGTTTTTAGGTTTTAGAGTTTAGGAATTAGGGTTTCGGGTATAGGGTTTTGGGACGAGGTTTTAGGATTTTTTGTTTAGTTTTTTGGGTTTTGTTGGTATTTTTAAGGGATAGGGCTTTGTTTTTAAGGTTTATGGTTATGTATTTTGAGATTAGGTTATAGGGTATATGTTTTGGGGTTTAGGTTTCATATTTTAGATTTTAGAGTTTAGGGATTGGTTTTTCGGGTATAGGGTTTTGGGACTAGTTTTATGATTTTTTTAGTTCGGCTTTTCACGTTTAGTTGGTATATTTAAGGGATAGGGTTTCGTTTTTAAGGTTTAGGGTTAATTATTTTGAGATTATGGTACAGTGTATTTTCTTGGGGTTTAGTAATCAACGTTTATGTTTTAGATTTCATGGAATAGGGTTTCGAGTATATGGTTTTGGGACTGGGTTTTTCGATTTTTTATTTAGCTTTTCGGCTTTAGTTGGTAGATTTAAGGTATCGGGTTATAGTTTAAAGTTTTAGGGTTAATTGTTTTGATATTATGGTATATGTTACATGTTTTTGGGTTTAGGGTTTAACTTTTAGGTTTTAGAGTTTAGGGATTAGTGTTTCGAGTATAGGGTTTTGGGGCTAGGTTTTAGGATTTTTGTTTGTTTCGATTTTCAGGTTTAGTTGGTAGATTTTAGGGATAGGGTTCAGGTTTTAGGTTTTAGGGTTAATATTTTTAGATTAGGTTATAGGTTATATGTTTTTTTTTTTATGGATCAGATTTTAGGTTTTAGATTTTAGGGATTAGGGGTTCGGGTATAAGGTTTTTGGACTAGATTTTAGGATTTTTTGTTTAGATTTTCGGGTTTAGTTGGTAGATTTAAGGGATAGTGTTTAGGTTTTAAGGTTTAGGGTTAAGTATTTTGAGATTAGGGTATATTTTATATGTTTTTTTTGTTTAGGGTTCACTTTTTAGGTTTTATAGTTTAGGGATTAGGGTTTCGGGGATAGGGTTTTGGGACTAGGTTTTAGGATTTTTTGTTTAGCTTTTTGGGTTTATTTAGTATATTTAAGGGATAGGGTTTTGTTTTTAATTTTTAGGGTTTTTTATTTTGAAATTAGGTTATAAGGTATGTGTTTTGGGGTTTAGGGATCATATTTTAGGTTTTAGAGTTTAGGGATTGGGTTTTCGTGTATAGTGGTTTGGGACTAGGTTTTATGATTTTTTTTGTTTGGCTTTTCGGGTTTAGTTGGTATATTTAAGGGATAGAGTTTAGATGTTAAGTTTTGAGGTTAATTATTTTTTTATTATTGTATAGTGTATATTTTTTTGGGTTTAGGGTTCAGATTTTAGGTTTTTGTGTTTAGGGATTAGGGTTTCGGGTATAGGGTTTTGGGACTAGGTTTTAGTATTTTTTGTATAGATTTTCGGGTTAAGCTGGTAGATTTAAGGGATAAGGTTTAGGTTTTAAGGTTTAGGGTTAATTTGTTTGATATTAGGGTATATGGTATATGTTTTTGGGTTTAGGATTCAACTTTTAGATATTAGAGTTTATGGATTAGTTTTTCGGGTATAGGGTTTTGGGACTAGGTTTTAGTTTTTTTATTAGATTTTGTATTTTATTTGGTAGATTTAAGTTATAGGGTTTATCTTTAAATGTTTAGGGTTAAGTATTTTTATATGAGGGTATAGGGTATATGTTTTTATGTTTATGGTTCAGCTTTTAGGTTTTAGATTTTAGGGATTAGGGTTTCAGGTATATGGTTTTGGGACTAGGTTTTAGGATTTTTTTTTAGCTTTTCGGGTTTAGTTGGTAGATTTAATGGATGGGGATTAGGTTTTAAGTTTTAGGGTTAAGTATTTTTATATTAGGGTATAGGTTATATGTTTTTGGGTTTAGGTTTCATCTTTTAGCTTTTAGAGTTTAGGGATTAGTGTTTTGGGTATAGGGTTTTCAGACCAGGTTTTACGATTTTTTGTTTAGATTTTCAAGTTAGTTGGAAGATTTAAGTGATAGGGTTTAGGTTTTAAGATGTATGGGTAATTATTTTGAGATTAAGGTTTAGGTTTTATGTTTTTGTGTTCAGGTTTCAGATTTTAGGTTTCATCTTTTAGGTTTCAGCTTTTAGGTTTTACAGTTCAGGGATTTGGGTTTCGGGTATAGGGTTTTGGCACTAGGTTTTAGGATTTTTTGTTTAGATTTCCGGATTTAGTTTGTATATTTGGGGGATAGGGTTTAGGTTTTATGTTTTAGGGTTAAGTATTTTGATATTAGGGTATAGGTTATATGTTTTTGGGTTTAGGGTTCATCCTTTAGGCTTTAGAGTTTAGGGATTAGGGTTTCAGAGATAGGGTTTGGGGACTAGGTTTTAGTATTTGTTGTTTAGTTTTTTGGGTTTAGTTGGAAACTTTTAGGGATAGGGTTTAGGTTTTAAGGTCTAGGGTTATGTTTTTATAGATTAGGGTATGTGGTTAATTTTTTGGGGTTTAGGGTTCTGCATTTTGGTTTTAGAGTTTAGTGATTAGGGTTTCGGGTATAGGGTTTTGGGATTAGGTTTTAGGATTTTTTTCAGATTTTCGGGTTTAGTTGGAAGATTTACGGGATAGGGTTTAGGTTTCAAGGTTCGGGGGTAAGTATTTTGCAATTAGTGTATAGGTTATATGTTTTTGGGTTTAGGTTTCTGCTTTTAGGTTTTTAGAGTTCAGGGATTAGGGTTTCGGGTATAGGGTTTAGGGACTAGGTTTTAGGATTTTTTTGTTTAGCTTTTTGGATTTAGTTGGTATATTTGAGGGATAGAGTTTAGGTTTTATGTTTTAGGGTTAAGTATTTTGATATTATGGTATAGGTTATATGTTTTTAGGTTTAGGTTTTAGCTCTTAGGTTTTAGAGTTCAGGGATTAGGGGTTCGGGTATAGGGTTTTGGGACTAGGTTTTAGGATTTTTTGTTTAGCTTTTCGGATTTTGTTGGTATATTTTAGGTATAGAGTTCAGTTTTTGATGATTAGGTTTAATTATTTCGATATTAGGGTATAGGTTATATGTTTTTAGGTTTAGGGTTCAGCTTTTAGGTTTTAAAGTTTATGGATTAGGGTTTCGTGTATAGGGTTTTGGGACTAGGTTTTCTTATTTTTTGTTTAGTTTTTCGGGTTTAGTTGGTATATTTAAGGGATAGGTTTTAGGTTTTAAGGTTTAGGGTTAAGTATTTCGGGATTAGTTGGAAG
Source organism: Viscum album (assembly GCA_963277665.1). Classification (NCBI taxonomy): domain Eukaryota; kingdom Viridiplantae; phylum Streptophyta; class Magnoliopsida; order Santalales; family Viscaceae; genus Viscum; species Viscum album. The sequence continues at coordinate 19,918 of CAUJRU010003622.1, forward strand.
ATTTAGGGGATAGGGTTTAGGTTTTAAGGTTCGGGGGTAATTATTTTGAAATTAGTGTATAGGTTATATGTTTTTGTGTTTAGGTTTCAACTTTTAGGTTTTAGAGTTCAGGGATTAGTGTTTCGGGTACAGGGTTTTGGGACTGGGTTTTAGGATTTTTTGTTTAGCTTTTCGAATTTAGTTACTATATTTGAGGGATAGGGTTTAGGTTTTAAGTTTTAGGGTTAATTATTTCGATATTAGCATATAGGTTATATTTTTTTCAGTTTAGGTTTCAGCTTTTAGGTTTTAGAGTTCACGGATTAGGGTTTCAGGTATAGGGTTTTGGGACTAGATTTTAGTATTTTTTTGTTTAGCTTTTCGGGTTTAGTTGGTATATTTAAGGGATAGGGTTTAGGTTTTAAGGTTTAGGGTTAAGTAATTTGAGATTACGGTATACGATTAATTTTTTTGGGTTTAGGTTTCAGCTTTTAGGTTTTAGAATTTAGGGATAGGGTTTCGGGTATAGGGTTTTGGGTCTGGGTTTTTGGATTTTTTATTTAGCTTTTGGGGTTTATTTGGTAGATTTTAGGGATAGGGTTTTGGTATTAAGGTTTTGGGTTAAGTATTTTGAGATTAGTTTATAGGGTATATGTTTTTGGGTTTAGGGTTAATATTTTAGGTTTTAGAGTTTAGAGATTAGGTTTTCGGGTATAGGGTTTTGGGGCTAGGTTGTAGGATTTTTTATGTTTGGATTTGCGGGTTTATTTGGTATATTTAAGGGATAGGGTTTAGTTTTTAAGGTTTAGTGGTAATTATTTTGATATTATGGTATAGTGTATTTTTTGGGTTTAGGTTTCATCTTTTAGGTTTTAGATTTTATGGAATAGGGTTTCGAGTATAGTGTTTTGGGACTTGGTTTTTCGATTTTTTATTTAGCTTTTCGTGTTTAGTTGGTAGATTTAAGGGATAGGGTTTCGGTTTAAAGTTTTAGGGTTAAGTATTTTGATATATTGTTATAGTTTATGTGTTTTTGGGTTTAGGGTTGATATTTTAGGTTTTGGATTTTAGAGATTAGTGTTTCGAGTATAGGGTTTTGGGGCTAGGTTTTAGGATTTTTTTTGATAAGATTTTCGGGTTTAGTTTTTTACATTTAAGGGATAGGGTTCAGGTTTTAAATTTTAGGGTTAAGTGTTTCGAGATTAGGGTATAGGGTATATGTTTTGGTGTTTAGGGATCAACTTTTACATTTTAGAGTTTAGGGATTAGGGGTTCGGGTATAAGGTTTTGGGACTAGATTTTAGGATTTTTTATTTAGCTTTTCGGGTTTAGTTAGTATATTTAAGGGATATGGTTTAGGTTTTAAGGTTTAGGGTTAAGTATTTTGCGATATGGGTATAGGTTATCTGTTTTTTTTTTGTTTCGGGTTCAGTTTTTAGGTTTTAGAGTTTAGGAATTAGGGTTTCGGGTATAGGGTTTTGGGACGAGGTTTTAGGATTTTTTGTTTAGTTTTTTGGGTTTTGTTGGTATTTTTAAGGGATAGGGCTTTGTTTTTAAGGTTTATGGTTATGTATTTTGAGATTAGGTTATAGGGTATATGTTTTGGGGTTTAGGTTTCATATTTTAGATTTTAGAGTTTAGGGATTGGTTTTTCGGGTATAGGGTTTTGGGACTAGTTTTATGATTTTTTTAGTTCGGCTTTTCACGTTTAGTTGGTATATTTAAGGGATAGGGTTTCGTTTTTAAGGTTTAGGGTTAATTATTTTGAGATTATGGTACAGTGTATTTTCTTGGGGTTTAGTAATCAACGTTTATGTTTTAGATTTCATGGAATAGGGTTTCGAGTATATGGTTTTGGGACTGGGTTTTTCGATTTTTTATTTAGCTTTTCGGCTTTAGTTGGTAGATTTAAGGTATCGGGTTATAGTTTAAAGTTTTAGGGTTAATTGTTTTGATATTATGGTATATGTTACATGTTTTTGGGTTTAGGGTTTAACTTTTAGGTTTTAGAGTTTAGGGATTAGTGTTTCGAGTATAGGGTTTTGGGGCTAGGTTTTAGGATTTTTGTTTGTTTCGATTTTCAGGTTTAGTTGGTAGATTTTAGGGATAGGGTTCAGGTTTTAGGTTTTAGGGTTAATATTTTTAGATTAGGTTATAGGTTATATGTTTTTTTTTTTATGGATCAGATTTTAGGTTTTAGATTTTAGGGATTAGGGGTTCGGGTATAAGGTTTTTGGACTAGATTTTAGGATTTTTTGTTTAGATTTTCGGGTTTAGTTGGTAGATTTAAGGGATAGTGTTTAGGTTTTAAGGTTTAGGGTTAAGTATTTTGAGATTAGGGTATATTTTATATGTTTTTTTTGTTTAGGGTTCACTTTTTAGGTTTTATAGTTTAGGGATTAGGGTTTCGGGGATAGGGTTTTGGGACTAGGTTTTAGGATTTTTTGTTTAGCTTTTTGGGTTTATTTAGTATATTTAAGGGATAGGGTTTTGTTTTTAATTTTTAGGGTTTTTTATTTTGAAATTAGGTTATAAGGTATGTGTTTTGGGGTTTAGGGATCATATTTTAGGTTTTAGAGTTTAGGGATTGGGTTTTCGTGTATAGTGGTTTGGGACTAGGTTTTATGATTTTTTTTGTTTGGCTTTTCGGGTTTAGTTGGTATATTTAAGGGATAGAGTTTAGATGTTAAGTATTGAGGTTAATTATTTTTTTATTATTGTATAGTGTATATTTTTTTGGGTTTAGGGTTCAGATTTTAGGTTTTTGTGTTTAGGGATTAGGGTTTCGGGTATAGGGTTTTGGGACTAGGTTTTAGTATTTTTTGTATAGATTTTCGGGTTAAGCTGGTAGATTTAAGGGATAAGGTTTAGGTTTTAAGGTTTAGGGTTAATTTGTTTGATATTAGGGTATATGGTATATGTTTTTGGGTTTAGGATTCAACTTTTAGATATTAGAGTTTATGGATTAGTTTTTCGGGTATAGGGTTTTGGGACTAGGTTTTAGTTTTTTTATTAGATTTTGTATTTTATTTGGTAGATTTAAGTTATAGGGTTTATCTTTAAATGTTTAGGGTTAAGTATTTTTATATGAGGGTATAGGGTATATGTTTTTATGTTTATGGTTCAGCTTTTAGGTTTTAGATTTTAGGGATTAGGGTTTCAGGTATATGGTTTTGGGACTAGGTTTTAGGATTTTTTTTTAGCTTTTCGGGTTTAGTTGGTAGATTTAATGGATGGGGATTAGGTTTTAAGTTTTAGGGTTAAGTATTTTTATATTAGGGTATAGGTTATATGTTTTTGGGTTTAGGTTTCATCTTTTAGCTTTTAGAGTTTAGGGATTAGTGTTTTGGGTATAGGGTTTTCAGACCAGGTTTTACGATTTTTTGTTTAGATTTTCAAGTTAGTTGGAAGATTTAAGTGATAGGGTTTAGGTTTTAAGATGTATGGGTAATTATTTTGAGATTAAGGTTTAGGTTTTATGTTTTTGTGTTCAGGTTTCAGATTTTAGGTTTCATCTTTTAGGTTTCAGCTTTTAGGTTTTACAGTTCAGGGATTTGGGTTTCGGGTATAGGGTTTTGGCACTAGGTTTTAGGATTTTTTGTTTAGATTTCCGGATTTAGTTTGTATATTTGGGGGATAGGGTTTAGGTTTTATGTTTTAGGGTTAAGTATTTTGATATTAGGGTATAGGTTATATGTTTTTGGGTTTAGGGTTCATCCTTTAGGCTTTAGAGTTTAGGGATTAGGGTTTCAGAGATAGGGTTTGGGGACTAGGTTTTAGTATTTGTTGTTTAGTTTTTTGGGTTTAGTTGGAAACTTTTAGGGATAGGGTTTAGGTTTTAAGGTCTAGGGTTATGTTTTTATAGATTAGGGTATGTGGTTAATTTTTTGGGGTTTAGGGTTCTGCATTTTGGTTTTAGAGTTTAGTGATTAGGGTTTCGGGTATAGGGTTTTGGGATTAGGTTTTAGGATTTTTTTCAGATTTTCGGGTTTAGTTGGAAGATTTACGGGATAGGGTTTAGGTTTCAAGGTTCGGGGGTAAGTATTTTGCAATTAGTGTATAGGTTATATGTTTTTGGGTTTAGGTTTCTGCTTTTAGGTTTTTAGAGTTCAGGGATTAGGGTTTCGGGTATAGGGTTTAGGGACTAGGTTTTAGGATTTTTTTGTTTAGCTTTTTGGATTTAGTTGGTATATTTGAGGGATAGAGTTTAGGTTTTATGTTTTAGGGTTAAGTATTTTGATATTATGGTATAGGTTATATGTTTTTAGGTTTAGGTTTTAGCTCTTAGGTTTTAGAGTTCAGGGATTAGGGGTTCGGGTATAGGGTTTTGGGACTAGGTTTTAGGATTTTTTGTTTAGCTTTTCGGATTTTGTTGGTATATTTTAGGTATAGAGTTCAGTTTTTGATGATTAGGTTTAATTATTTCGATATTAGGGTATAGGTTATATGTTTTTAGGTTTAGGGTTCAGCTTTTAGGTTTTAAAGTTTATGGATTAGGGTTTCGTGTATAGGGTTTTGGGACTAGGTTTTCTTATTTTTTGTTTAGTTTTTCGGGTTTAGTTGGTATATTTAAGGGATAGGTTTTAGGTTTTAAGGTTTAGGGTTAAGTATTTCGGGATTAGTTGGAAGATTTAGGGGATAGGGTTTAGGTTTTAAGGTTCGGGGGTAATTATTTTGAAATTAGTGTATAGGTTATATGTTTTTGTGTTTAGGTTTCAACTTTTAGGTTTTAGAGTTCAGGGATTAGTGTTTCGGGTACAGGGTTTTGGGACTGGGTTTTAGGATTTTTTGTTTAGCTTTTCGAATTTAGTTACTATATTTGAGGGATAGGGTTTAGGTTTTAAGTTTTAGGGTTAATTATTTCGATATTAGCATATAGGTTATATTTTTTTCAGTTTAGGTTTCAGCTTTTAGGTTTTAGAGTTCACGGATTAGGGTTTCAGGTATAGGGTTTTGGGACTAGATTTTAGTATTTTTTTGTTTAGCTTTTCGGGTTTAGTTGGTATATTTAAGGGATAGGGTTTAGGTTTTAAGGTTTAGGGTTAAGTAATTTGAGATTACGGTATACGATTAATTTTTTTGGGTTTAGGTTTCAGCTTTTAGGTTTTAGAATTTAGGGATAGGGTTTCGGGTATAGGGTTTTGGGTCTGGGTTTTTGGATTTTTTATTTAGCTTTTGGGGTTTATTTGGTAGATTTTAGGGATAGGGTTTTGGTATTAAGGTTTTGGGTTAAGTATTTTGAGATTAGTTTATAGGGTATATGTTTTTGGGTTTAGGGTTAATATTTTAGGTTTTAGAGTTTAGAGATTAGGTTTTCGGGTATAGGGTTTTGGGGCTAGGTTGTAGGATTTTTTATGTTTGGATTTGCGGGTTTATTTGGTATATTTAAGGGATAGGGTTTAGTTTTTAAGGTTTAGTGGTAATTATTTTGATATTATGGTATAGTGTATTTTTTGGGTTTAGGTTTCATCTTTTAGGTTTTAGATTTTATGGAATAGGGTTTCGAGTATAGTGTTTTGGGACTTGGTTTTTCGATTTTTTATTTAGCTTTTCGTGTTTAGTTGGTAGATTTAAGGGATAGGGTTTCGGTTTAAAGTTTTAGGGTTAAGTATTTTGATATATTGTTATAGTTTATGTGTTTTTGGGTTTAGGGTTGATATTTTAGGTTTTGGATTTTAGAGATTAGTGTTTCGAGTATAGGGTTTTGGGGCTAGGTTTTAGGATTTTTTTTGATAAGATTTTCGGGTTTAGTTTTTTACATTTAAGGGATAGGGTTCAGGTTTTAAATTTTAGGGTTAAGTGTTTCGAGATTAGGGTATAGGGTATATGTTTTGGTGTTTAGGGATCAACTTTTACATTTTAGAGTTTAGGGATTAGGGGTTCGGGTATAAGGTTTTGGGACTAGATTTTAGGATTTTTTATTTAGCTTTTCGGGTTTAGTTAGTATATTTAAGGGATATGGTTTAGGTTTTAAGGTTTAGGGTTAAGTATTTTGCGATATGGGTATAGGTTATCTGTTTTTTTTTTGTTTCGGGTTCAGTTTTTAGGTTTTAGAGTTTAGGAATTAGGGTTTCGGGTATAGGGTTTTGGGACGAGGTTTTAGGATTTTTTGTTTAGTTTTTTGGGTTTTGTTGGTATTTTTAAGGGATAGGGCTTTGTTTTTAAGGTTTATGGTTATGTATTTTGAGATTAGGTTATAGGGTATATGTTTTGGGGTTTAGGTTTCATATTTTAGATTTTAGAGTTTAGGGATTGGTTTTTCGGGTATAGGGTTTTGGGACTAGTTTTATGATTTTTTTAGTTCGGCTTTTCACGTTTAGTTGGTATATTTAAGGGATAGGGTTTCGTTTTTAAGGTTTAGGGTTAATTATTTTGAGATTATGGTACAGTGTATTTTCTTGGGGTTTAGTAATCAACGTTTATGTTTTAGATTTCATGGAATAGGGTTTCGAGTATATGGTTTTGGGACTGGGTTTTTCGATTTTTTATTTAGCTTTTCGGCTTTAGTTGGTAGATTTAAGGTATCGGGTTATAGTTTAAAGTTTTAGGGTTAATTGTTTTGATATTATGGTATATGTTACATGTTTTTGGGTTTAGGGTTTAACTTTTAGGTTTTAGAGTTTAGGGATTAGTGTTTCGAGTATAGGGTTTTGGGGCTAGGTTTTAGGATTTTTGTTTGTTTCGATTTTCAGGTTTAGTTGGTAGATTTTAGGGATAGGGTTCAGGTTTTAGGTTTTAGGGTTAATATTTTTAGATTAGGTTATAGGTTATATGTTTTTTTTTTTATGGATCAGATTTTAGGTTTTAGATTTTAGGGATTAGGGGTTCGGGTATAAGGTTTTTGGACTAGATTTTAGGATTTTTTGTTTAGATTTTCGGGTTTAGTTGGTAGATTTAAGGGATAGTGTTTAGGTTTTAAGGTTTAGGGTTAAGTATTTTGAGATTAGGGTATATTTTATATGTTTTTTTTGTTTAGGGTTCACTTTTTAGGTTTTATAGTTTAGGGATTAGGGTTTCGGGGATAGGGTTTTGGGACTAGGTTTTAGGATTTTTTGTTTAGCTTTTTGGGTTTATTTAGTATATTTAAGGGATAGGGTTTTGTTTTTAATTTTTAGGGTTTTTTATTTTGAAATTAGGTTATAAGGTATGTGTTTTGGGGTTTAGGGATCATATTTTAGGTTTTAGAGTTTAGGGATTGGGTTTTCGTGTATAGTGGTTTGGGACTAGGTTTTATGATTTTTTTTGTTTGGCTTTTCGGGTTTAGTTGGTATATTTAAGGGATAGAGTTTAGATGTTAAGTTTTGAGGTTAATTATTTTTTTATTATTGTATAGTGTATATTTTTTTGGGTTTAGGGTTCAGATTTTAGGTTTTTGTGTTTAGGGATTAGGGTTTCGGGTATAGGGTTTTGGGACTAGGTTTTAGTATTTTTTGTATAGATTTTCGGGTTAAGCTGGTAGATTTAAGGGATAAGGTTTAGGTTTTAAGGTTTAGGGTTAATTTGTTTGATATTAGGGTATATGGTATATGTTTTTGGGTTTAGGATTCAACTTTTAGATATTAGAGTTTATGGATTAGTTTTTCGGGTATAGGGTTTTGGGACTAGGTTTTAGTTTTTTTATTAGATTTTGTATTTTATTTGGTAGATTTAAGTTATAGGGTTTATCTTTAAATGTTTAGGGTTAAGTATTTTTATATGAGGGTATAGGGTATATGTTTTTATGTTTATGGTTCAGCTTTTAGGTTTTAGATTTTAGGGATTAGGGTTTCAGGTATATGGTTTTGGGACTAGGTTTTAGGATTTTTTTTTAGCTTTTCGGGTTTAGTTGGTAGATTTAATGGATGGGGATTAGGTTTTAAGTTTTAGGGTTAAGTATTTTTATATTAGGGTATAGGTTATATGTTTTTGGGTTTAGGTTTCATCTTTTAGCTTTTAGAGTTTAGGGATTAGTGTTTTGGGTATAGGGTTTTCAGACCAGGTTTTACGATTTTTTGTTTAGATTTTCAAGTTAGTTGGAAGATTTAAGTGATAGGGTTTAGGTTTTAAGATGTATGGGTAATTATTTTGAGATTAAGGTTTAGGTTTTATGTTTTTGTGTTCAGGTTTCAGATTTTAGGTTTCATCTTTTAGGTTTCAGCTTTTAGGTTTTACAGTTCAGGGATTTGGGTTTCGGGTATAGGGTTTTGGCACTAGGTTTTAGGATTTTTTGTTTAGATTTCCGGATTTAGTTTGTATATTTGGGGGATAGGGTTTAGGTTTTATGTTTTAGGGTTAAGTATTTTGATATTAGGGTATAGGTTATATGTTTTTGGGTTTAGGGTTCATCCTTTAGGCTTTAGAGTTTAGGGATTAGGGTTTCAGAGATAGGGTTTGGGGACTAGGTTTTAGTATTTGTTGTTTAGTTTTTTGGGTTTAGTTGGAAACTTTTAGGGATAGGGTTTAGGTTTTAAGGTCTAGGGTTATGTTTTTATAGATTAGGGTATGTGGTTAATTTTTTGGGGTTTAGGGTTCTGCATTTTGGTTTTAGAGTTTAGTGATTAGGGTTTCGGGTATAGGGTTTTGGGATTAGGTTTTAGGATTTTTTTCAGATTTTCGGGTTTAGTTGGAAGATTTACGGGATAGGGTTTAGGTTTCAAGGTTCGGGGGTAAGTATTTTGCAATTAGTGTATAGGTTATATGTTTTTGGGTTTAGGTTTCTGCTTTTAGGTTTTTAGAGTTCAGGGATTAGGGTTTCGGGTATAGGGTTTAGGGACTAGGTTTTAGGATTTTTTTGTTTAGCTTTTTGGATTTAGTTGGTATATTTGAGGGATAGAGTTTAGGTTTTATGTTTTAGGGTTAAGTATTTTGATATTATGGTATAGGTTATATGTTTTTAGGTTTAGGTTTTAGCTCTTAGGTTTTAGAGTTCAGGGATTAGGGGTTCGGGTATAGGGTTTTGGGACTAGGTTTTAGGATTTTTTGTTTAGCTTTTCGGATTTTGTTGGTATATTTTAGGTATAGAGTTCAGTTTTTGATGATTAGGTTTAATTATTTCGATATTAGGGTATAGGTTATATGTTTTTAGGTTTAGGGTTCAGCTTTTAGGTTTTAAAGTTTATGGATTAGGGTTTCGTGTATAGGGTTTTGGGACTAGGTTTTCTTATTTTTTGTTTAGTTTTTCGGGTTTAGTTGGTATATTTAAGGGATAGGTTTTAGGTTTTAAGGTTTAGGGTTAAGTATTTCGGGATTAGTTGGAAGATTTAGGGGATAGGGTTTAGGTTTTAAGGTTCGGGGGTAATTATTTTGAAATTAGTGTATAGGTTATATGTTTTTGTGTTTAGGTTTCAACTTTTAGGTTTTAGAGTTCAGGGATTAGTGTTTCGGGTACAGGGTTTTGGGACTGGGTTTTAGGATTTTTTGTTTAGCTTTTCGAATTTAGTTACTATATTTGAGGGATAGGGTTTAGGTTTTAAGTTTTAGGGTTAATTATTTCGATATTAGCATATAGGTTATATTTTTTTCAGTTTAGGTTTCAGCTTTTAGGTTTTAGAGTTCACGGATTAGGGTTTCAGGTATAGGGTTTTGGGACTAGATTTTAGTATTTTTTTGTTTAGCTTTTCGGGTTTAGTTGGTATATTTAAGGGATAGGGTTTAGGTTTTAAGGTTTAGGGTTAAGTAATTTGAGATTACGGTATACGATTAATTTTTTTGGGTTTAGGTTTCAGCTTTTAGGTTTTAGAATTTAGGGATAGGGTTTCGGGTATAGGGTTTTGGGTCTGGGTTTTTGGATTTTTTATTTAGCTTTTGGGGTTTATTTGGTAGATTTTAGGGATAGGGTTTTGGTATTAAGGTTTTGGGTTAAGTATTTTGAGATTAGTTTATAGGGTATATGTTTTTGGGTTTAGGGTTAATATTTTAGGTTTTAGAGTTTAGAGATTAGGTTTTCGGGTATAGGGTTTTGGGGCTAGGTTGTAGGATTTTTTATGTTTGGATTTGCGGGTTTATTTGGTATATTTAAGGGATAGGGTTTAGTTTTTAAGGTTTAGTGGTAATTATTTTGATATTATGGTATAGTGTATTTTTTGGGTTTAGGTTTCATCTTTTAGGTTTTAGATTTTATGGAATAGGGTTTCGAGTATAGTGTTTTGGGACTTGGTTTTTCGATTTTTTATTTAGCTTTTCGTGTTTAGTTGGTAGATTTAAGGGATAGGGTTTCGGTTTAAAGTTTTAGGGTTAAGTATTTTGATATATTGTTATAGTTTATGTGTTTTTGGGTTTAGGGTTGATATTTTAGGTTTTGGATTTTAGAGATTAGTGTTTCGAGTATAGGGTTTTGGGGCTAGGTTTTAGGATTTTTTTTGATAAGATTTTCGGGTTTAGTTTTTTACATTTAAGGGATAGGGTTCAGGTTTTAAATTTTAGGGTTAAGTGTTTCGAGATTAGGGTATAGGGTATATGTTTTGGTGTTTAGGGATCAACTTTTACATTTTAGAGTTTAGGGATTAGGGGTTCGGGTATAAGGTTTTGGGACTAGATTTTAGGATTTTTTATTTAGCTTTTCGGGTTTAGTTAGTATATTTAAGGGATATGGTTTAGGTTTTAAGGTTTAGGGTTAAGTATTTTGCGATATGGGTATAGGTTATCTGTTTTTTTTTTGTTTCGGGTTCAGTTTTTAGGTTTTAGAGTTTAGGAATTAGGGTTTCGGGTATAGGGTTTTGGGACGAGGTTTTAGGATTTTTTGTTTAGTTTTTTGGGTTTTGTTGGTATTTTTAAGGGATAGGGCTTTGTTTTTAAGGTTTATGGTTATGTATTTTGAGATTAGGTTATAGGGTATATGTTTTGGGGTTTAGGTTTCATATTTTAGATTTTAGAGTTTAGGGATTGGTTTTTCGGGTATAGGGTTTTGGGACTAGTTTTATGATTTTTTTAGTTCGGCTTTTCACGTTTAGTTGGTATATTTAAGGGATAGGGTTTCGTTTTTAAGGTTTAGGGTTAATTATTTTGAGATTATGGTACAGTGTATTTTCTTGGGGTTTAGTAATCAACGTTTATGTTTTAGATTTCATGGAATAGGGTTTCGAGTATATGGTTTTGGGACTGGGTTTTTCGATTTTTTATTTAGCTTTTCGGCTTTAGTTGGTAGATTTAAGGTATCGGGTTATAGTTTAAAGTTTTAGGGTTAATTGTTTTGATATTATGGTATATGTTACATGTTTTTGGGTTTAGGGTTTAACTTTTAGGTTTTAGAGTTTAGGGATTAGTGTTTCGAGTATAGGGTTTTGGGGCTAGGTTTTAGGATTTTTGTTTGTTTCGATTTTCAGGTTTAGTTGGTAGATTTTAGGGATAGGGTTCAGGTTTTAGGTTTTAGGGTTAATATTTTTAGATTAGGTTATAGGTTATATGTTTTTTTTTTTATGGATCAGATTTTAGGTTTTAGATTTTAGGGATTAGGGGTTCGGGTATAAGGTTTTTGGACTAGATTTTAGGATTTTTTGTTTAGATTTTCGGGTTTAGTTGGTAGATTTAAGGGATAGTGTTTAGGTTTTAAGGTTTAGGGTTAAGTATTTTGAGATTAGGGTATATTTTATATGTTTTTTTTGTTTAGGGTTCACTTTTTAGGTTTTATAGTTTAGGGATTAGGGTTTCGGGGATAGGGTTTTGGGACTAGGTTTTAGGATTTTTTGTTTAGCTTTTTGGGTTTATTTAGTATATTTAAGGGATAGGGTTTTGTTTTTAATTTTTAGGGTTTTTTATTTTGAAATTAGGTTATAAGGTATGTGTTTTGGGGTTTAGGGATCATATTTTAGGTTTTAGAGTTTAGGGATTGGGTTTTCGTGTATAGTGGTTTGGGACTAGGTTTTATGATTTTTTTTGTTTGGCTTTTCGGGTTTAGTTGGTATATTTAAGGGATAGAGTTTAGATGTTAAGTTTTGAGGTTAATTATTTTTTTATTATTGTATAGTGTATATTTTTTTGGGTTTAGGGTTCAGATTTTAGGTTTTTGTGTTTAGGGATTAGGGTTTCGGGTATAGGGTTTTGGGACTAGGTTTTAGTATTTTTTGTATAGATTTTCGGGTTAAGCTGGTAGATTTAAGGGATAAGGTTTAGGTTTTAAGGTTTAGGGTTAATTTGTTTGATATTAGGGTATATGGTATATGTTTTTGGGTTTAGGATTCAACTTTTAGATATTAGAGTTTATGGATTAGTTTTTCGGGTATAGGGTTTTGGGACTAGGTTTTAGTTTTTTTATTAGATTTTGTATTTTATTTGGTAGATTTAAGTTATAGGGTTTATCTTTAAATGTTTAGGGTTAAGTATTTTTATATGAGGGTATAGGGTATATGTTTTTATGTTTATGGTTCAGCTTTTAGGTTTTAGATTTTAGGGATTAGGGTTTCAGGTATATGGTTTTGGGACTAGGTTTTAGGATTTTTTTTTAGCTTTTCGGGTTTAGTTGGTAGATTTAATGGATGGGGATTAGGTTTTAAGTTTTAGGGTTAAGTATTTTTATATTAGGGTATAGGTTATATGTTTTTGGGTTTAGGTTTCATCTTTTAGCTTTTAGAGTTTAGGGATTAGTGTTTTGGGTATAGGGTTTTCAGACCAGGTTTTACGATTTTTTGTTTAGATTTTCAAGTTAGTTGGAAGATTTAAGTGATAGGGTTTAGGTTTTAAGATGTATGGGTAATTATTTTGAGATTAAGGTTTAGGTTTTATGTTTTTGTGTTCAGGTTTCAGATTTTAGGTTTCATCTTTTAGGTTTCAGCTTTTAGGTTTTACAGTTCAGGGATTTGGGTTTCGGGTATAGGGTTTTGGCACTAGGTTTTAGGATTTTTTGTTTAGATTTCCGGATTTAGTTTGTATATTTGGGGGATAGGGTTTAGGTTTTATGTTTTAGGGTTAAGTATTTTGATATTAGGGTATAGGTTATATGTTTTTGGGTTTAGGGTTCATCCTTTAGGCTTTAGAGTTTAGGGATTAGGGTTTCAGAGATAGGGTTTGGGGACTAGGTTTTAGTATTTGTTGTTTAGTTTTTTGGGTTTAGTTGGAAACTTTTAGGGATAGGGTTTAGGTTTTAAGGTCTAGGGTTATGTTTTTATAGATTAGGGTATGTGGTTAATTTTTTGGGGTTTAGGGTTCTGCATTTTGGTTTTAGAGTTTAGTGATTAGGGTTTCGGGTATAGGGTTTTGGGATTAGGTTTTAGGATTTTTTTCAGATTTTCGGGTTTAGTTGGAAGATTTACGGGATAGGGTTTAGGTTTCAAGGTTCGGGGGTAAGTATTTTGCAATTAGTGTATAGGTTATATGTTTTTGGGTTTAGGTTTCTGCTTTTAGGTTTTTAGAGTTCAGGGATTAGGGTTTCGGGTATAGGGTTTAGGGACTAGGTTTTAGGATTTTTTTGTTTAGCTTTTTGGATTTAGTTGGTATATTTGAGGGATAGAGTTTAGGTTTTATGTTTTAGGGTTAAGTATTTTGATATTATGGTATAGGTTATATGTTTTTAGGTTTAGGTTTTAGCTCTTAGGTTTTAGAGTTCAGGGATTAGGGGTTCGGGTATAGGGTTTTGGGACTAGGTTTTAGGATTTTTTGTTTAGCTTTTCGGATTTTGTTGGTATATTTTAGGTATAGAGTTCAGTTTTTGATGATTAGGTTTAATTATTTCGATATTAGGGTATAGGTTATATGTTTTTAGGTTTAGGGTTCAGCTTTTAGGTTTTAAAGTTTATGGATTAGGGTTTCGTGTATAGGGTTTTGGGACTAGGTTTTCTTATTTTTTGTTTAGTTTTTCGGGTTTAGTTGGTATATTTAAGGGATAGGTTTTAGGTTTTAAGGTTTAGGGTTAAGTATTTCGGGATTAGTTGGAAGATTTAGGGGATAGGGTTTAGGTTTTAAGGTTCGGGGGTAATTATTTTGAAATTAGTGTATAGGTTATATGTTTTTGTGTTTAGGTTTCAACTTTTAGGTTTTAGAGTTCAGGGATTAGTGTTTCGGGTACAGGGTTTTTGGGACTGGGTTTTAGGATTTTTTGTTTAGCTTTTCGAATTTAGTTACTATATTTGAGGATAGGGTTTAGGTTTTAAGTTTTAGGGTTAATTATTTCGATATTAGCATATAGGTTATATTTTTTTCAGTTTAGGTTTCAGCTTTTAGGTTTAGAGTTCACGGATTAGGGTTTCAGGTATAGGGTTTTGGGACTAGATTTTAGTATTTTTTTTGTTTAGCTTTTCGGGTTTAGTTGGTATATTTAAGGGATAGGGTTTAGGTTTTAAGGTTTAGGGTTAAGTAATTTGAGATTACGGTATACGATTAATTTTTTTGGGTTTAGGTTTCAGCTTTTAGGTTTTAGAATTTAGGGATAGGGTTTCGGGTATAGGGTTTTGGGTCTGGGTTTTTGGATTTTTTATTTAGCTTTTGGGGTTTATTTGGTAGATTTTAGGGATAGGGTTTTGGTATTAAGGTTTTGGGTTAAGTATTTTGAGATTAGTTTATAGGGTATATGTTTTTGGGTTTAGGGTTAATATTTTAGGTTTTAGAGTTTAGAGATTAGGTTTTCGGGTATAGGGTTTTGGGGCTAGGTTGTAGGATTTTTTATGTTTGGATTTGCGGGTTTATTTGGTATATTTAAGGGATAGGGTTTAGTTTTTAAGGTTTAGTGGTAATTATTTTGATATTATGGTATAGTGTATTTTTTGGGTTTAGGTTTCATCTTTTAGGTTTTAGATTTTATGGAATAGGGTTTCGAGTATAGTGTTTTGGGACTTGGTTTTTCGATTTTTTATTTAGCTTTTCGTGTTTAGTTGGTAGATTTAAGGGATAGGGTTTCGGTTTAAAGTTTTAGGGTTAAGTATTTTGATATATTGTTATAGTTTATGTGTTTTTGGGTTTAGGGTTGATATTTTAGGTTTTGGATTTTAGAGATTAGTGTTTCGAGTATAGGGTTTTGGGGCTAGGTTTTAGGATTTTTTTTGATAAGATTTTCGGGTTTAGTTTTTTACATTTAAGGGATAGGGTTCAGGTTTTAAATTTTAGGGTTAAGTGTTTCGAGATTAGGGTATAGGGTATATGTTTTGGTGTTTAGGGATCAACTTTTACATTTTAGAGTTTAGGGATTAGGGGTTCGGGTATAAGGTTTTGGGACTAGATTTTAGGATTTTTTATTTAGCTTTTCGGGTTTAGTTAGTATATTTAAGGGATATGGTTTAGGTTTTAAGGTTTAGGGTTAAGTATTTTGCGATATGGGTATAGGTTATCTGTTTTTTTTTTGTTTCGGGTTCAGTTTTTAGGTTTTAGAGTTTAGGAATTAGGGTTTCGGGTATAGGGTTTTGGGACGAGGTTTTAGGATTTTTTGTTTAGTTTTTTGGGTTTTGTTGGTATTTTTAAGGATAGGGCTTTGTTTTTAAGGTTTATGGTTATGTATTTTGAGATTAGGTTATAGGGTATATGTTTTGGGGTTTAGGTTTCATATTTTAGATTTTAGAGTTTAGGGATTGGTTTTTCGGGTATAGGGTTTTGGGACTAGTTTTATGATTTTTTTAGTTCGGCTTTTCACGTTTAGTTGGTATATTTAAGGGATAGGGTTTCGTTTTTAAGGTTTAGGGTTAATTATTTTGAGATTATGGTACAGTGTATTTTCTTGGGGTTTAGTAATCAACGTTTATGTTTTAGATTTCATGGAATAGGGTTTCGAGTATATGGTTTTGGGACTGGGTTTTTCGATTTTTTATTTAGCTTTTCGGCTTTAGTTGGTAGATTTAAGGTATCGGGTTATAGTTTAAAGTTTTAGGGTTAATTGTTTTGATATTATGGTATATGTTACATGTTTTTGGGTTTAGGGTTTAACTTTTAGGTTTTAGAGTTTAGGGATTAGTGTTTCGAGTATAGGGTTTTGGGGCTAGGTTTTAGGATTTTTGTTTGTTTCGATTTTCAGGTTTAGTTGGTAGATTTTAGGGATAGGGTTCAGGTTTAGGTTTTAGGGTTAATATTTTTAGATTAGGTTATAGGTTATATGTTTTTTTTTTTTATGGATCAGATTTTAGGTTTTAGATTTTAGGGATTAGGGGTTCGGGTATAAGGTTTTTGGACTAGATTTTAGGATTTTTTGTTTAGATTTTCGGGTTTAGTTGGTAGATTTAAGGGATAGTGTTTAGGTTTTAAGGTTTAGGGTTAAGTATTTTGAGATTAGGGTATATTTTATATGTTTTTTTTTGTTTAGGGTTCACTTTTTAGGTTTTATAGTTTAGGGATTAGGGTTTCGGGGATAGGGTTTTGGGACTAGGTTTTAGGATTTTTTGTTTAGCTTTTTGGGTTTATTTAGTATATTTAAGGGATAGGGTTTTGTTTTTAATTTTTAGGGTTTTTTATTTTGAAATTAGGTTATAAGGTATGTGTTTTGGGGTTTAGGGATCATATTTTAGGTTTTAGAGTTTAGGGATTGGGTTTTCGTGTATAGTGGTTTGGGACTAGGTTTTATGATTTTTTTTGTTTGGCTTTTCGGGTTTAGTTGGTATATTTAAGGGATAGAGTTTAGATGTTAAGTTTTGAGGTTAATTATTTTTTTATTATTGTATAGTGTATATTTTTTTGGGTTTAGGGTTCAGATTTTAGGTTTTTGTGTTTAGGGATTAGGGTTTCGGGTATAGGGTTTTGGGACTAGGTTTTAGTATTTTTTGTATAGATTTTCGGGTTAAGCTGGTAGATTTAAGGGATAAGGTTTAGGTTTTAAGGTTTAGGGTTAATTTGTTTGATATTAGGGTATATGGTATATGTTTTTGGGTTTAGGATTCAACTTTTAGATATTAGAGTTTATGGATTAGTTTTTCGGGTATAGGGTTTTGGGACTAGGTTTTAGTTTTTTTATTAGATTTTGTATTTTATTTGGTAGATTTAAGTTATAGGGTTTATCTTTAAATGTTTAGGGTTAAGTATTTTTATATGAGGGTATAGGGTATATGTTTTTATGTTTATGGTTCAGCTTTTAGGTTTTAGATTTTAGGGATTAGGGTTTCAGGTATATGGTTTTGGGACTAGGTTTTAGGATTTTTTTTTTAGCTTTTCGGGTTTAGTTGGTAGATTTAATGGATGGGGATTAGGTTTTAAGTTTTAGGGTTAAGTATTTTTATATTAGGGTATAGGTTATATGTTTTTGGGTTTAGGTTTCATCTTTTAGCTTTTAGAGTTTAGGGATTAGTGTTTTGGGTATAGGGTTTTCAGACCAGGTTTTACGATTTTTTGTTTAGATTTTCAAGTTAGTTGGAAGATTTAAGTGATAGGGTTTAGGTTTTAAGATGTATGGGTAATTATTTTGAGATTAAGGTTTAGGTTTTATGTTTTTGTGTTCAGGTTTCAGATTTTAGGTTTCATCTTTTAGGTTTCAGCTTTTAGGTTTTACAGTTCAGGGATTTGGGTTTCGGGTATAGGGTTTTGGCACTAGGTTTTAGGATTTTTTGTTTAGATTTCCGGATTTAGTTTGTATATTTGGGGGATAGGGTTTAGGTTTTATGTTTTAGGGTTAAGTATTTTGATATTAGGGTATAGGTTATATGTTTTTGGGTTTAGGGTTCATCCTTTAGGCTTTAGAGTTTAGGGATTAGGGTTTCAGAGATAGGGTTGGGGACTAGGTTTTAGTATTTGTTGTTTAGTTTTTTGGGTTTAGTTGGAAACTTTTAGGGATAGGGTTTAGGTTTTAAGGTCTAGGGTTATGTTTTTATAGATTAGGGTATGTGGTTAATTTTTTGGGGTTTAGGGTTCTGCATTTTGGTTTTAGAGTTTAGTGATTAGGGTTTCGGGTATAGGGTTTTGGGATTAGGTTTTAGGATTTTTTCAGATTTTCGGGTTTAGTTGGAAGATTTACGGGATAGGGTTTAGGTTTCAAGGTTCGGGGGTAAGTATTTTGCAATTAGTGTATAGGTTATATGTTTTTGGGTTTAGGTTTCTGCTTTTAGGTTTTTAGAGTTCAGGGATTAGGGTTTCGGGTATAGGGTTTAGGGACTAGGTTTTAGGATTTTTTTGTTTAGCTTTTTGGATTTAGTTGGTATATTTGAGGGATAGAGTTTAGGTTTTATGTTTTAGGGTTAAGTATTTTGATATTATGGTATAGGTTATATGTTTTTAGGTTTAGGTTTTAGCTCTTAGGTTTTAGAGTTCAGGGATTAGGGGTTCGGGTATAGGGTTTTGGGACTAGGTTTTAGGATTTTTTGTTTAGCTTTTCGGATTTTGTTGGTATATTTTAGGTATAGAGTTCAGTTTTTGATGATTAGGTTTAATTATTTCGATATTAGGGTATAGGTTATATGTTTTTAGGTTTAGGGTTCAGCTTTTAGGTTTTAAAGTTTATGGATTAGGGTTTCGTGTATAGGGTTTTGGGACTAGGTTTTCTTATTTTTTGTTTAGTTTTTCGGGGT
>CAUJRU010003623.1:0-38143 GCA_963277665.1 Viscum album
ACTTGCTTGCTGAGGCCTTGCTAGTACAACACACTGGAATTTAGCCATCTAGTTGTTTATGCTGCACACAATTCTACTATTCCTGTCTAGCTTGAAATAATGGTTCTATGTGATTTGTCCTGCTTTTATATACCTCGAAAACCCTCGACTACATATCGCGGCAGCGACGAATAATGGTTGAGTATGCCTTTGTGACAGTCCGTACACTGTTTGCATGAGAGACCAATTGATACCGAGTCAAGCGAAGCATGACATCCACTTGTAAAATCCTAACCTGCATCGCCGTCGGAATGAAGCTGATCCTAACGAGATGGGCTCTATACATTCCATGAGAAATGCGCCTACACATACACCTGAACGATCAGTCGTGTCTTCAGACAACTTCAGAGGACATACGCCCGATGCTGCGAGTGTGTAGATGATGGCAAAGGCAAGTGAAATACTCGCTGGCAAGATAAAGACATGCTTGTGCCAGCTATCGAGAAGGGAGAACATGGCAAGTGATGCGAATGCCAGGCACAGTAATACCGTGGCTACGTAGAAGTGACTTGAGACATTGACTAGTGATTTATAGGGAGTGCCTTGTGCATATGCGTCCTGTTTCGTCAGTAGAACTACATGACAGTGACGTGTCGCGAGTACGACGTACCTGAAATTGATCCATCGCGGCGGAATTGAAGACTGTCTGGTCTACTGTTGAACTTGCCAAGACAATTCCATGCGTTTCGCAACAATTGAAGTGAGTAAACGGCGTGGAAAGTGGCTTCAATGTGGCTTGCATGTAGCCGCATTGTTGGCTGACAAGCTCAGCCACGGCAACCCGAGAGATAACAAGATGCTATGTCGATAAGTGAGCTAGACCAGAGTTCAATAATGTTAGTCCCCTGAATCGATTTGAGAGAATTGTCCGGCAAGGTCAATAGTATCAATCAAAAGAGTCAATCATGGTACAAGAATCTATACAGACGAATGTGTCTGCGCCTGAGACACGGGCACCGACGCCAGCAAATGCAACCTTACTACAGGCGTTCGAATGGTACACAGAAGAAGGTGGAAAACACATCAGTAATCTTGCGGCCGTTCTGGGCGACCTGAGCAGAATGGGCATCACTGCAATGTGGATTCCTCGTAATATCGGGTTGTCAGGATGCATCATTCTCTATGCTGATGCTTTACAGCATGCTGCAAGGCTTCTTCGCCAGGTGGGAATGGCTACGATGTTTATGACTTGTGGGACCTTGGCGAATTCGATCAGAAAGGATCCGTAGCGACCAAGTGGGGAACCAAGGCTGATCTATTGGCTCTAGCTGAACAAGCCAAGCAGCATTCCGTCAATCTATACTGTGTGTCATTCTTTCCAAATTTCCCAAGACATTGTGACTGATTGCCCAGTCGATGCTGTCTTGAATCACAAAGCAGCAGCAGACGAATTGGAACGGTGTCGCGTCAATGAAGTCGATAGCAATGATCGAAACAAGACTGTCTCTGATCCGTACGAAATCAATGCTTGGGTAGGATTCACGTTCCCGGGCCGCAAGGATAAGTACTCGAATCAAAGGTACCACTGGTATCACTTTACCGGAACAGGTGGGGACATCTCGGCATAACAATTCAATCTTGTTCTCACACGTCCAGACTATAATGATGACAATCAAAAGACTGCAATCTGTGGGTAAATCACTGTACGGGTTACGACTGGCTGACCTGTAGATCAAATTTTGGGAGATGGAAAGCATTGGGCGACTGCAGGAGTATTTCGACTTGATGCATATTGCTATCCAATACTGATCGTCTATAGGTCGATAAGGAGAAGGGCAACTTTGATTATCTCATGTTTGCGGATTTAGATCATGCTCATCCGGAAGGTATCTGGGACACTAGCAATAGCGATTGCATATAAGCTAATACTTGTGCAGTCCAAACGGACATCATCAATTGGGGCAAATGGATCACGAAGGAGTTGGGGACTATCCGGCTTCCGATTCGATGCTGTCAAACGTATGTCTTTGTAAGAGAAGTTCCTGAGCACCGGCACTAACATGTGGAAGATTTCTCAGAGGACTTCCTCAGGAATTTCATCGATGCTGTACAGAAAGACGAAAATAACGATACGCAAGAGCTATTTTGTGTCGGTGGTGAGTCTGCTGTAGTGCGTTACAGTCCGTTCCCTGATAGTTTACTCAGAGTTTTGGAAAGATTCTCTCAATGACATGGTGAAATACCTTGATCGAATGAGTCGAAAATTCAGTCTCTTCGACGGTAAAGTCATCAGACGAGGAATCTGTATCGCCACTAATTCGATAGCTCCCTTAGTCTACAACTTTTCACAAAGCTCGAAACAAGAACAAGCTGACCTTCGAGCACTCTTTGACGATACGTAAGATTGATCTGTGGAGAGTGATTACGTCAAACATCTCTGACTCTGTCAAGACTCGTTCGATGCGAGCCCCGTGAACGCTGTAACCCTGGTCACGAACCACGATACGCAAAAAGGTCAGGCTCTAGAAGCTGTCGTAGAAGGATTCTTTAAACCTATCGCCTACGCTCTAATCCTCTTGCGAGCCGAAGGGTACGTCATTTGCTTTCCGCGTCGAGTACTGAAGCGAGCTGATATGTGCAGTTATCCTTGTGTATTCTGGGGCGATCTGTACGGCACGAATGGACCGAATGGTTGTGAAGAACCCGCTAGCTGCGGTGGTCAATTAGGGGATCTAATCTTTGCTCGAAAGAATTACGCTTATGGAGAACAAGATGATTACTTCGACAATGCCAATTGTCTAGGCTGGGTCCGACGTGGCACCTGGGATTTTCCCGACGGGTGTGCTGTCGTTTTATCCAATACTGGGGACGGCTATAAGCGGATGTTTGTCGGTGAGCTACATGCAAACGAAATCTGGACAGACGTGCTAGGTTGGTGCTCGGAAGCAGTGGTTATTGGCGAGGACGGCTTCGGGTGAGCCAATGCATGACAACTTCTTTGCTTGTACTAATCGAGTGCAGAGAATTCAAGTGCTGTGCAGTCAGTGTCTCTGTTTTCGTCAATAAGAATGCTAAAGCTCGCGACGAGTTCGGGAAATACACGGCAGAGATTGATGGTTTGCGCAAAAAGATGGAGAACTCCAGGGTAGACTAGAGTATATGTGATAAAATGTGCTTTGATTTCAGTAAATAGATGGGATATGTAGACTTCAAAGTCCTATATGTGTGCATGGGACAAGGGCGAGCTTGACACGATTCAAGAGAACCAACCTTTCTTGGAATTTGCCTACGAGTGTGAGCATGTTGCACGGTTCTCAGAATGAAACAGGGAATTAGCATACCTTGACGTCCTCTGAGGTCTTTGCAAGTTCAGCCTTCGAGTCCTCGAACTTCTTCTTCAGCTCCTTCTCGGCATCTTCAGAGAAATTTGTAGCCTTCGATTTAATGTCATCAAAGCTCTTCTTCAAGTCCTGCTCGGCATCCTTGCCATAAGTCTTTGCCTGAGCCATGGCATTATCGACAGCTTTATCGAATTTATTGCCATAGCTAATTTTAGTCAGCACCACAGGTATCGATACAGGAAAATGTGAGTCATGTACTTTTGCGAAGTCTCTTTGATTTTCTCGGAATCATGTTGAGCTGCCGAGGGATTCATCAGATAATATCCTGCTCCCAAAGCGAGACCGAGACCAAGTATCACGGGAAGCGCACGGGAACCTGACTTTGGCATTGGTGGTGGTGCGGTCCGACCGGTTCCTGGTCCAGTTGGCTGCCGTAATTGTCAGTATGCTCATTGAACATCGCGGAAAAGGATACTTACGGGCATTTGAGATCCTGGTTGAGCCATGTGTAATTGAACTTAATTGACGAGAGAGCGATATGTATAGCGCTTGCTATCTGATCAATCTGTTGAGAGCGACCAGGACACGTTTGTGAATGGAGAATGGTGGTCGAGTGTTGATTGAGTACGTCGTACGTCTCGGGAGAGCTCGAGAGAAGTGCGTCATCGCGTTCCTCATTCTAGCCCCACTTACAAGCCACGAACTATGGAGAATGGCTGAGAAGATGAATGGTCTGTTCTACAAGCTTGAAACACGACAAGCATGGTCTAATCAATTGATTATGTACAAGTTAAATTTATATTTTGGTCATTAGTTGAATTGTGAATGTCGTTGGGCAAGTCAGTTGAAAGCTCTTGCGCCGTGTCTTTCCAGGAATCTTGGAGATACTAAAAGAGTCCTTCGACCACACCGGTCTCAGCATTGACATCAATGTTGTAGTATGCAGGCCTATCAACGATTAGTAGAAGTCAGTCGGTATTTTACGCGATAACGTACAATGTGGGCAAGCCTGGAATTGTCTGGATTTCTGCTGCCAAAGGATAGACAAACCCAGCTCCTGCTGAAAGTCTTATGTCGCGAATTGGGACAGTGAATCCAGAAGGTGCACCTTTCTTTGATGGATCGGCACTGAAGGAATACTGTGTTTTGGCGATACAGACGGGTAATTTGCCAAATCCTTGCTTTGTCATTGTGTCAATGCGTTCTTTCGCGAGGTCAGACAATTCGATGCCATCCGCACGATACATCTCCTTGCAAATGATCTCAATCTTTTCAGGAATTGAGAGGTTCTCATCATACAAGAACTTGAAGTTAGACTCCTGCTCGCAAGCGTTGATGACGGCCTTGCCTAAATCAGCTGCGCCTGCACCTCCATGAGCCCAGTGATAAGATGGTACAGCATCTAGAGCTCCAGCCTCAAGTGCGAATTTGCGGATTGTTTCGAGCTCGGCTGGTGAATCACTAGCGAATTGGTTGATGGCCACAACAACGGGGACACCGTATTTCTTGGCGTTGATGATGTGCTGTTGAAGATTGACACAGCCTTTCTCGACCAAGTCAATATTCTC
Organism: Viscum album; assembly: GCA_963277665.1. NCBI lineage: Eukaryota > Viridiplantae > Streptophyta > Magnoliopsida > Santalales > Viscaceae > Viscum > Viscum album. The sequence goes on from CAUJRU010003623.1 coordinate 4,889, forward strand.
TGTCTTGTATTCCGCAGCTAGGGGTTTCCCAGGGGTGACATCTGGTCCACCGCCGTGCATCTTCAGAGCTTGCACGGTAGCAACAAGAACGGCACAATCAGGCTTCAATCCAGAGGCTCGGCATTTGATGTTGAAAAACTTCTCCATGCCGATATCGGCACCAAATCCGGCCTCTGTGACAACGTAGCCAGCATCCTCTTGCTCAGATGAGGTACCAGCCAACTTCAAGGCAATGCGGTCAGCAATAATGGACGACTGACCGATGGAGATATTGGCGAATGGACCAGCGTGTACAAAGACTGGAGTTCCTTCCAGAGTCTGCATCATGTTAGGCTTGATAGTGTCCTTCATGAGCACGGTTAGTGCTCCACCGATTCCGATGTCGTCAGCCGTGATGGGATCACCAGCACGAGACGATGCGACGACCATTCGACCGAGTCGCTCTCGCATATCGGCAAGGTCGGTGGACAACGTCAAAACCGACATACATTCGGAGGCTACAGAGATGTCGAATCCAGCCTCTCTCGCCATACCTTTCTCTGTGGAGTTCTGTCCAATTGTGATTTTTCGCAAGAATCGATCATTGACATCTAAGACTCGTTGCCAAGTGATTGTAGCTGGGTCAATGTCGAGTCGCGCGAACCGAGAAATCTCCTCTTCTGATAAATCATCAGGGTTTGTCTTTGTGATTCCTAATTTCTTGAGACGTCGTAACATCACAGGAGCAAATTTTCGTACGCCCTTCTTAGCAGGCGTCATACGACTGAACAAAGCCTTATCTTTCTGTGTGTTTTCATGAAAAATTCTGGTATCAATGGCCGCAGCGAGCAAATTGTTTGCAGCAGTGATCGCGTGAATGTCACCTGTTAGATGCAGATTGAATTCGTCCATCGGAATGACCTGCGAGTAACCACCACCGGCTGCTCCTCCCTTGATACCAAAAGTTGGACCTTGAGAAGGTTGGCGGCAGCACGCAAATGCTGTCTTTCCAAGATGTGCCCCAAGAGCTTGCACCAGACCCATTACAGTAGTTGACTTGCCCTCACCCAGAGGTGTCGGCGTAATGCCTGTGACGACGACATATTTGCCATTCGTCTTGTGCTGGAGACGATCGAGAATTTCCAGTCCAACCTTGGCTTATATGGTCCGTACATTTCAAGCTCCGTTTCCTTGACCCCGATTTCACTGGCAAGCACGGAAATGTTCTTCGCGTTTGTGCTCGAGCAATATCAATATCTGAGGGCACATTCTCCAAAGGTGAAAGTGGAAGTGGCTTGAAGCTCTTTCCGCCTGTGGTGAAAGCTGTGTTTGCAGCTTCGTATACGTTTTGCATCAACATACCAACAGTCATTGGTCCGACACCACCAGGCACCGGAGTGATGTGAGAGGCAACCTCGGCAGCTGATTCGTAATCAACATCTCCTACCAATCTTTGTCCAGACTTCTTCGTGGAGTCGGCGACAAAATTGACACCAACATCGATGACGACAGCACCTTCCTTGAGCCAAGATCCTTTCACAAATCCTGCCTTCCCAATCGCAGCAATGACAATATCGGCATTCTTGACCAAACCTTCGATGTTTTCTGTTTTTGAGTGACACACAGTCACGGTAGCATCGGCATTTCTGAGCAGATAAGAGACTGGAGCACCCACGATATCTGATCGTCCGAGGACGACTGCATTCTTGCCACGAACATCGATACCGGACTTCTCTAGCAAGACCATGACACCCTTCGGAGTACATGGGATAAATGCTGGTTTGCCGCCTTTTTTAGCCAATTCACCAATGTTTCCTGTGCCAAAGCCATCAACATCCTTGGCCGACGCTACTGCAGCAGTAATGGTATGTTCGGATAGATGAGCTGGAATCGGTAATTGTACCAAGATTCCGTGGACTGAAGTATCGTTGTTGAGCTCGTTGATCTTGGCTAGTATCTACCGTATTAGTATGCGATCACTTTTATTGGTCTACGACTGACTGCAGCCTCATTAATGTCTTCGGGCAACTTGATATGTTGGAATTTGATCTTCGCATCAGCCGCAGCTTTCGCTTTCATTGTGACATAGCTAGTAGAGTCAGGACGTTCACCAACCTGGATGATGGCCAAGGAAGGCTGGAATTTCGGATTTTTTGCTTGAGTTGCGGCTATTTGCGAGCCTAAGTCTTCACGGATAGCTTTGGCAATTGCATTGCCATCAATCTTCTGAGCCGGCATTGCTAATCTCCTTGAAGAATGGAATGATTGTCTGAGTAGTGGCTTCCTCAAGAGACTGACCACGCGCAGCATTCGCACAGATCCTTACACGATGCGATCCCAATTTTTCTAGATTTCCTGCTATTGGCAATTGATCGTGGAGTCAAAGATTGTGCCGAGATTACGACCGTACAAAGAATACGAGGTGCACGCTTTCTACTTGAGCTGCTCCTGCTCTCTCGAGTATATTCTCGACAAGAAAACAAGTCAGCATTATTTTACTATACATTACGCAGACTGCTGCTTGCTACATGTTCAATTGGTCAGCTCTGACACTTTAGCAAGCTCCTCCTACAATTCACGTTTTGGATGCGGAGCTTTGCACCGCCTTGATAAGACCCTCGCTAAAGTCAATGCACTGTAGATAGGCTGTGTCGAATCCATCATTGTTCGATCCATAGTAAGGATCTTTGATGATCTTGTCCAACTTTCCGCTTCCAAAGTCACCAAAAAGGGCTATTTTGGCTGTACTGTTTTGTGGAGCCGAAGATTTGATATCCGCCAAGTTGGAACGATCCATGGCAAGGATGTAATCAAATTGTGTATAGTCTGTTTCTGAAAGTTGTCTTGCCTGACGATATTTAGTTTGCTTCATTGTAGATTATCATGCCAGACCTTGTGTGAAAGTGGCACTTTGTGTCTGTGGAGTGTCTTCATTGTCCTTGTGTCAGGATCTGAGCCTGTACTATTCAACAATGCAACTGGAAGGAGATTTGAGTATGGCTACCTTCATGATAAGCACCAGCTACATGTCTCATCAGCTTGCGCTTATTGTACAGTCAAGACTATCACTCACTTCCGCAAGAATCAACAGAACTAATGATATCATTCAATTTTCGTTCCTCGACAACATGATTGAGCACACCGTGTGCCATAGGACTTCTGCAAATATTGCCAAGACATACAAAGAGGACCTTGACCATTGAACAAGTGCTTAAAGTACAATACTGTAGGCTGCCACCAATAGTCTTTAGCATAATAAACGAGGAATAGCTAACGTAGCGTACCGTACACGAGAGGCAGAGTGAGAGCAGTAAACGAGGTATGCGAGACGGGATGCACTTGATGATATCAGTCACGTGTAGCATGTGAGCTCCTCATGATCCCCTCGCGCGACTTCTGACTCAATCATTCACTGCAATCATTTATCCGCTCGCTCGCTCGCTCGCTCTTTTCCTTCTCCACCCTGACAACGCACCCATCGCACCAGAAAAAGCCGTATAAGTGGAGTAGTATCTTCCTTGACCTGTCCACGCATCATGGAGCCGCCAAGTACCGGAGACTCAAAACCATATCATTGCTCAGTTTGTGGTGATGACTTCAAGCGACACGAACATCTCATCGTAAGATCTCTCTGAACCTCGAAGGTGTGGCAACATCACAGTACTGACTTTTCTCTAGCGTCATTCTAGAAGACACACACAAGAGAAGCCATTCAAGTGTGATATATGTCAGAAGGAGTTTGCTCGACGTGACATATTGAGTCGACACGCGATTGTGCATGTACCTGCAGCAGAGAGAGCTGCCTTGCCACAAAAGGCACAAAAGAGAGGAACGAAGCGCGTGCAACAAGCCTGCAACAACTGCGCAAAAGGAAAGTGTCGTTGTGATGGAGAGACTCCTTGCTCAACATGCCAGAGCAAAGGACTTGACAATTGCGAGTATACGCATTCGATGACGCCAGCTAAGCGGCGAAGGGCTGATTCTAGTGCTTCGACAGCGGCCGCGAATGTCCTCTTACAGGTAGCTAGCTCTGCGCACGCAAGTCCGAAGGGTGATTGGAGCATGGATTACAATGAACATCCGAATTCAATTTCTATGCAACCTCCAGGTCCGGTCGTCTTTGGCTATCAGCCCACATTCAATGGTGCCATGGGACACGATCCATTCATGTACAACAGCTCGAAACCCGGCAGTCGATATGCTAGTCGTGCCCCATCACCATCACATGCATTCGATGCACCTTTCGAAAGTGCTCTGCCTTCTGCCTCAATCTTTGGGTTTCTTTTCAAGGACTCAAACAAAGACTTGCCTGCATTGAACTCCATCCTGTCGAATTTCCTACCGGCTCCAGGCTTGATCGGCGATTATTCACAGCCTGCTTATGGCCACAACGGCATAGAACAACCAGGCACCTATTCCAACTATCGCAATGACTTTTTGACGAGTAACAAAGTATCGCAGAGCAATACTAACAACAACTCTCTTACTCGGCCTGCCTCTCCGGCAATTTTGTCATTTCCGGAGATTGCCATTCCTGAAGCCCTGAAAGATCTCGAACAGGAGGCTCTTGTTGAAACGTTTACAGACATTGATCGAGAAAGACTGCTCAAGTTTACGGAAGTGGATTTGCCCTCTACACGTCTGCTGAATGTCATCATACAGTTGTACTTTGGCAAATTCCACCACTCATTGCCGATAATCCATAGGCCAACCTATTCTCCTGGACAAGCTGACCATGGCCTGACATTGGCTATTATGGCTCTCGGATCTCGGTACTTGCAAAATGGCGAGGAACTTGAGCGACCATTGTTCATGCTCGCTGATCGTGCTCTAAAGCTAGGAAAAGACACATTTCCTGCTTTACAAGCTCGCTTCCTCCTAGACATAGCTGAACTCTATAATGTCCAGTCTCAGAGCAGTTTGGAGGCCGTAGAAGAACGACGAGCAGTTCTACTCAGAAGCGCTCGCACACGAAAGACATTCGACGAGAGCTGGGAGGATGTGCCATCGGGGAATGCATCTGCTGAGATCAGGTGGGATGTGACACGACGTGCCGAAGAACGAAGAAGGTTGTCCTGGGGTATCTGGCTCTACGAACATCATTTCAGAGTACTCTTTAATGCTCGTCCACTTCTGGAATTACACGAAGTAAAAACAGGCTTGCCATGTCACGAGAGTCTCTGGGAAGCAAATTCAGCGCAAGAATGGGCCGAGCAATTCGCTCCAGATCTTATGCCGCTACGTACAAGAGCTCTCCTCGGTGCAGGTCGACTGGAAGAACGAGGTATTGAAGAGTGTAGTCAGTATGGAATCTTCTGCCGTACCGTTTTGGCACATGTCGAAGTTCGTCGGGTTCATGACACTGAAGCTGAATTGCTATCGGCCAATCTACAAGCAGGCGAGGACGTCAAGATTCCTATCAAAACAGCCGCTGGGATGACACTGGAGCAAGTCTCCAGAATGGCTGAACAGACGTTTGAAATGCTTCAGAAAGTTTTATCTACCGATTCAGCCTCTGAATCAGAGACTCAAGATGCCGCATTGAATCTGTGTTTTGCACGAATGGCCATCTTAATGGACCTGCGTGTCATACGCCAGTTTCTCTTTGGAGATGATCGAGGCATTCGCTTGTGGTCTGAGCAATCACCATCTCGAGCCAGAGCTGCAGCGTTAGCTGCAGCGCATGTCACAAGGCTCGTAGTGGATCGACAAGCGACGCCTTTCGCTGGCATGATCGCGTTTTATGCGACCATGGTGCTATTCTGCTACTCCAGGTACTATCCAAGCAACGAGGCCATGCAGCAATTGCAGCTAGATCAATGGGACTTTGGCACACCGAAAGCGAAGCAGTGGATCGAACAAGGTACTTACATACCTGTCGTCCATGAGATCGGGTTACTCGAAGAAGACAATACATCTCGAATCGTATCTAGTTGGGACGACTTTGGTATTGCTTATTGGGGCCTCAGCACCCTGAAGCAGAGAATTGAGTCACTCGCTCAAATTGAGTAGATATGGTACGCCAAATCGGTCATATGAATTTATAGATGAGTGATTGTTGGTGACAAATCCCGCAATCTTTCGAAGTATCTAGTATAGTTTTAATCAGCAAGAGTAATTTGTTCTGTTCCGTTCCCTATTGGCTTCCTGTGCTATTGTGCTGATGGACTACTTTTGTGGCACCCACAATCTTCAGTGGCAGCTACACAATCACATGCACTTCAACGAGTGGGGTAAATTGAATTGTGAAGTGTCGATAAGCGTCGTGGTCGAGACCTTCTGTTGACACATTCTTGCAATTGAACGCTAAGGAACATGAGAGACTTTGATGTTGTCCTTGTTGGTGCCACTGGCTTTACGGGAGATCTCGTTGCACGATGGATTACTGCTGAAGCACCAAAGAATCTGAAGTGGGCAATTGCCGGACGTTCTTCAGATAAATTGGAAAAATGCAGAACTGGTCTCGAAACGAGTGAGAGCACTCGGCCGACGCCAAGCCTCATAGTTGTCGATTCTACAAATTATGGCGATTGTGAGAGTCTGGCAAAGAGGACGAATGTAGTGGTACAATGCCCTCTTATCCTTTAATCCCATCATAGCTAATTCTCAGATCACGACTGTTGGTCCATATGCAATCCTTGGCGAGAATCTTTTGAAGGCTTGTGCACATGCTGGTACACACTATTGTGATCTCACGGGAGAAGTACGACTAAGGACAGCTCAACTGGCATGAACTACGTCTAATTTGGTAGATTCCGTTTGTGAAATTGATGATGAAAAAGTACGAGGAAGCCGCGAAAAAGAGTGGCAGTACAATTGTCTGTTGTTCCGGTTTCGATTCTATACCAGTCGATATAACAAATTATGCCGTGGCAAGACACATCAGGGAAAAGTACAATAGTGGCACACAGAATGCTAGAACTTTCATCACAAAGGTATCTGGTGGTGTGTCTGGCGGCACATTGTCGTCCGTCTTTTCCCTCTTGGACATCTTCTCGTTGCGAGACATTTCGGATGCGCATGCTCCATGGTCCATCAGCACGAAAAAAGGCTCAAGTGCGCAAAAGAATGCCCCGCATGTAATCTACGACAAGGATCTAAAGATGTATGGAGGTTCATGGGTGGGTGATAGTGTGGACAGGAGTGTAGCAGGACGTTCGTGGTCGCTGCTGGACTATGGCCCACGATGGACCACGTATGGCTACCTTGGATTCGGATCATGGTACAAGGCGTACATGTACATTACAGCTCTGTATCTTGGCACAATCATGATTGGCATACCTCCAATCAGATGGCTGCTCAAGAAGATTGTCACTCAGCCAGGAAGCGGCCCGTCGAAAAAGCAGCTCGAGGAAGGTCATCTGGAGATGAAATGCCTCGGCGAAAGTGAAGATGCAAAGCACAAAGTTGTCGCCACGTTGATCATGAGGAATGCCGATCCAGGCTACAAAGGAACGGCGGCACTCCTGGCCTGTGTCGGACTCACGCTAGCGCTCGATCTGTCCAAGACAGAGGCCGGCAAGCGAGGTGGTGGATTCTGGACACCTGCATGTCTTGGTGAGCCATTGATCGATCGATTAGAGGATGCTGGAATAAGTATCAAGACTGTAGATATCTAGTCGCCTAAACACATCGTCTGTCTGCTTGACTGTACTGTACTGCACTGCACTATACTGTATCCGGAGCATTATTGGTCATGCATGCATGAGCTGTGGAGTGAAATTAGGCTGCGGCTGAATTTTCCCCGTCAAGAACTTTTTGGTGCGGCGACGAAGAGGAAAGAAGCAGTTACTCATTCCACCAACATTCACTCACTATCGCGCCTGCTGTAAGACGTTTAGCACTCGCAAGAGATGATCTGCTACATCAATTTCAATCGCCAGAATCTCGTACAATGGAATATGCATCTTATCGCCTGAAAAGTGCCGCATTCACTCGTCACGGACTAGTTTGTCTTGGGCTGTGGCTGCGACCATAGGCAGACATCATGCTACGTGATGATCTGGACGACTGCGAGGCCGTCAGCGCATATGCAAAACTCCAGTTTGAGCATTTCTCATTCTTTGTGCAGACCCTGCACTTTACAGTCGGACGAAAGGCTAAGCGAGAAGACTTTGTCGATGTCCATCTAGGTTGCTCGAAGGCAATCAGTCGCATACATGTCAAAATATACTACCAATTTGAAGCTATGTCATGGGAGATTGAAGTTCTTGGCAAGAATGGCGCATTCGTCAACGAGCAGCACGTTGCCGCGGGCCAACGCACTGCGCTCAAGGACACGGACAAAATTCAAATCGGGGAAACACATTTCCTCTTTCTTCTGCCTAATGGCATGCCGGCGTCGCCAGACCTAGTGCCCATGCAGAATCCTTTCGACATTGCGATCGAAGCGCCAAAGCATTCCGTTCCTCCCTCACATCTTTTAAAAACTACGGCTGTGCCGTCTACCACACCTATCGCGCCTCGAGATTTGATGCAGAAGCCAGCACAAACCGAGTCACAAAAGCTTGCGACACTGCAGGCTCATGTGCAAAGTCCATCAGGCACTGCGACCAATCCTACGAGCGCTCAACAGCAGAAGCAGCAGGGTCCGAAGCTTGGTGCTGGGTCTCAAACTTATGCTAAAATTGGCCAGCAGGGGCAAAAGCCTAACAACCCATCACCAGTGGTCAATGGCGAGAAGATGAAGCACGATTGCACTATCCCACCACACAACTTTACAAATCATGGTCAGTCACTCCAACGACTTTAACCACAATAGACCCGCAAAAACCGAATGGCGGCGACACGCAGCTCAGCGCCGCAGAATATTTAGAATTGCAGACCAAAACTGAAGAAGAACGCCGGCAGCAGGAAGAGGAGACGGCCGCACAACTTGCTGCACAATTGTTGCACCAGGAACGGCTTGCTCGTCAAGCTCGAGAAGAAGAGGAAGGCCTGATATTACCTCCGGAAGAGACAGACCCTGCAGTGATTGCTGCTTTGCAAAAGCCGCCGGCCTCGTACGCAACCATGATATACAATGCCATTACCTCTCACGATAAGCAAAAGATGACGCTAGCGCAGATCTATAGTTGGATCAACATCCACCATCCATATTATCGATATATCGCGAATGGTTGGCAGAACTCTATCAGGCATAATCTGTCACTGAACAAGGCTTTCATGAAAGTTCCTAGGACGGACGATGAACCAGGAAAGGGCTCTTTTTGGGCCGTCGATCCAGAATCAGAGGGCTTGTTTGAGGGGGGCGTGTATAAGAAGAAGCCTCCGAGAGCGACACCCACTGCCCCAACAAATCGAGGCGCGCCAGTCATCATGAAAGATGGCAAATTGGCCCTCAATCCTAGTTTCTTTGCCAGTGGAATACAAGGCAAGGCGGAAGAGGTTCTCGAAATGCTTGAAGCCGCTGTCCAGAAGCAATTGGGCATTGGCAACCACGAAGAAAAGGCATCTCAGCTCGCTAGAATCCTCGCTTTGGCTCTCGCCACTCAACTTCGACAGTCTACCATAGCAGGAAATACTGCGAGACAACACACCACCAACACGCACAGAGAGCTCCTGGTGTCAGTACTCCAGCACAGCTGCCTAGGTACGGGGTCAATCAGGTAACTGGACAGCGTGTCGCAACACCTAATCCTGGTGTGCGCGCTGGTATGGTCAATGGCATGGCGATCTACACAGACTATGCAATATGTCCCCAAACCGTCTACGGCACAAGCTGGTGGGCCAGGTACGAATGATGCCATGAAACGTTGGTCCTGGCACTAACCAAGGTCCTCCAAGTGGAGCGCTGCCTTCACCTGCTGGTAGGACCAGGAGTCGCGCAAGCTTCAGTGCCCTATAAACCATATCAGCCATATCAGGCTGCCAATAGCTCGCTTAGCGCAGCAATTGCCAGAGCTCAAGCAAATACAGGAAATGCGGCGTCCGGCTCGACCGCTCAGGTGACGCCTAAGCCTGTCGTGTCAGGTGCAGCAACTTCCAGACAATCTAGCACTACTTCAACAAATCAAGCCAATTTTGCTACGCAAACCTTGGCTGATAGGGTTGCGGCGGCAGTGAGGCCTCCCGTTCCACCTACAACTACCTCTCCTGCCCCCGCGGCGAAGACCGGGCAAGTCCAGTCCCTGACTCCACCAGCGAAAGTGATAACGACAGCGAGCAATGCGCCTGCGACGATACCGCCAAGCAATCCAGCTACTGGCTGCGACTCCCGTGCCATATAGTGCGATCAAACCCGTCTCGTCTTTCCTGCCAACATCGAACCTCAATGGGACAGCATTGCAGACACCTATGGTTGGAACAAGTCCCGGTCCTGTCATGTACACCAGAACGCCATTGCCGGGCTCCACACCAGTGATGTACACTAGAACTCCGCTGCCTCAGAGCTCTGCAGCACCGACAAAGACACCGGCGGCTCAGAAGACTGCGCCTGGTCGTACAACAAGTGCGGCCACGAATCCAGCGGGTCAGAAGCCAATGATTGCCACGGCGACTCCTGTGCAGGTGAATCCTCCGAGACCTCAACAAGTCTCGAGTACTCCTTCAACTGCTGCTGCAGGTAATGCTAGGCCCGGCAGTATACTCCAAGGTCCAAGCCCAAGGGACGCCAAGTCACAAGTGGTGACACCAGTCAGCAAGGGCCCAGTCCAGTCCACAACTGCAGCGACTCCACAGTCTATGAATCCCAATGTCCGCGTGACCAGTCCCTCCAAAAGTCGTGAATGCCACTGCAGGGGGCGCCAAAGCATGGTAATGTAGGTGCCACAAGTAGGTCTCCTGAAACAGAAGTACTTACACCTCCGGCAGCGCAACAAGGTTGCCAGTCCATCAGTGAGCAAGAGTATACCTGCTGCTGCGACACTTTCAATACAAAGCACTACACCGACAATGCCGACAACGACGACAACGATGACGACAAGTACACACGTCAATGGCAACAACAAGAGGAGTCTCGAAGACGGCACGGGGGTCAATTAACAATAAGATGCAGAGATTTGATAAAACTAGCAACACGCTTACCACCACCACCACCACCACTGATACCACAATCACACCGACACGACCTAGTACTGGTACATCCAGTACAGGACGTGTAGCAGCAGGCATGAACATACGTCAACACAATTTAGCGCGCATACTTACAAGAATGGCAGTGGCGAAAAATAATAGAGCGAATGGCGTCTGGCGAAAAAATATACATAAAGTACGTGTGAAATATACTTTGTTTAGCGTGCGTCAAAGAATTATATTCACACTTTCTTATCGTCACTCATTAGTGCATCGTCATGTTGCCACGTTTTCATCATCAATTGTCTTGTTTCTCTTCGTCGTCCTGGTTCACTCTATTTCTCTTTCTTGGTGGTATGATTACTCATTGAGTACAATCTCGTCATGCCCACGGATTGACGTTTTCAAAAGTCTGTGCAGGCGCGAGGATGGTGTCTGCCATAGTAGATCGCGTCAGCTCTAAATCAGCAGTCTGTCCCAGCGTCACTATACTCTTTTGTCGTCGTGCACTTGTTTCCACCGGTGTACTTTGTGGACGCGATGGAGTGAGACCCGCTGCTGTCGTGCCAGCCGCCGCCGCCGCCGCTGCTGCTGCTGTCGATTCAGGGCTGAGTGGTCGAGAATCACTCTTTTTGCGAATGCAGGACTGACTGCTTCAGCCTCGGCCTGTTCCACGCCCAGTAAATCGGCATAAGACACGAATGAGAGTCGCTTTGCTGTATTCATGGGTACGTGCGCAGTACTAATGTTTTCCTCCTCTGACCATGGATTAGGCAGTATTGGCACAGACATGGTTTCAGAATTTGTCGGCTGCGCAGTGACGATCTCGACTCTGCTCAGATCCTCATTGCTTGTGATCGCTTCGACACTGGCGTCAAGAACACTCGGGATCTGATTATCAATCACGAGCTGAGAGTGACTTGGATCAACGAGTGCGCCGAGTGGATTCTCCGAGGGGACGGAATCAACGGATCGTTCAAAGATTGATGTACGTGAACTCGTCGAGATGCGTGGAGAAGCAATGGATGAATTGAAGGGACTCGCTATACCGCCTGATTTCGGTGACTGAGATCGCGAAACAGTAGTCTTTTCAATCGGTAGTGGAGCTTTTTTGTTGCCTGACCAATTTAAAAAGCTCGCCTTGCCTGTAGATTCTGATCCCTGTCATGTTGCCAGGTACAGGATTCGGTGTGGCTATCGTCGTGCCTTGTGCTGCGTCATCGAAATCTAGTAGTGAAGGTTCTGGTGTATTTGAGCGCACAGATGATGATACTTGTGTCTTTCGCTTGAATAGAGCAGACATTTGCTAAACAATTTCGTTTCAGAGTCAGAGTCGAAGTTGTATAGCGTCGAGAAGACTGCTGTCAGACACGAGGCACAAGCCAATGAGACTGTAAGACGGTCGATGACGACTCGCGCCAGGGTCCCAACCTAGAAAAGACTGCTGCAAGCGCACCTGTAGAGACTAGAATGAGGAAGAGAGAATGTCAAGGTCCGAGTGATTAATATCTCTGAACGAGGTCAACTTGGTCGCTTGATTCGTCAAATTGTGGAGAGGAAAGAAGACTCGCACTGAAATTCTGGACTCTGCTCTCAACCTATCCATAATTCATCATATTTATCATCTATGTCGCCAGTATCTGCCTATCGCTGTCATCTATTCGCTTCTGTGATCCTCAAAGTCCTTCCTCATGCTCGTGTTTTCCACGGTATCCAAAACACACTGTTGAGCACGGGCCCGCGAGACGAATCGCTGCCTTCATGACCAGTTCCTCAAGCACAGCATCCTCTTCGATTCTCTGCCAATACTCAGCAGGCAAGATCTCATCCTCTTCGACATCCTTCCAACACGTATGCACAATTCAGTGGTGCAACGTCTCGTGCCCCAGACTTCAGGACACCCGAATGCTGGATCAATCGATGTATGAGGACATGTAAGCCAATCTTGTTGCTTCTTGACATACTCATCACTCTGCAGCAAGTCGCCAAGTATAGCCATGATACGTCGACATCAGTGTATGCAACGTCTCATCTTCATGTTTTGTGTCCACCGTGCTCGTCTTCAAAGACCGCCTTCATGCGCTTCATCAGACCTAGCCCGTCCCAGACTTTATGTAAATTCGTCTTGTACCCATCAAAGTGTACATACGCATCATTCCCACCTCTCGGCTCTGCCTGAAACTATCACCCCGTCAGTAACTTGTATTCACCACACAGAATGATCCACGAGACGCACGATGAAGGGGCTGATGCATGTCTTCCATGAAATGCACAAGGAAACGTAATGCCTCCGACCTGCGCCCACGTTCCATCCTCGGCAGTTTTGAGGATTCGCGTGTAATTATGTATGGCAGCAATGACTTCCTGGCCTCCAGGAGCAATCCATTCGAAATGCGCAACCGTGCGGAGGATCATCCCGCGGGACATTAATGTAATGTAGTTGCGACGAATATCGATAGTGCGGCTGCCAGGTGATTGTATCTGCCCATGCTGCTATGGTAGACAAGTGAGCGCCGCCAAGGATCTCGTGAATCGCATGCGCCGCTCGAGGCGACAGCAAGTCGCTCGCAACATGAGCAATGAGTTCGTGACGGTAAAGCTCCAGGCTATGGCCGACGTGATGAAAAGAACTAGTTGCAAAATACAGAACCCCATGGTTAAGTTCTTGGCTTGTGCTCGCTCTAATCTCTCGTGTCTTGAAGGTGCAAGCTATGGTCGAGTCCTGCGCAATCTGTCAAGATGACGGAGGTGGAGCCGAACGGTTTGAGTCATGGACAAGCGACCGCGACCGCTACGAGACAAGAGACTAGGGATGTTCATGCTACGGTAGCTAGACTAAAAGCCGCTCTCATCAACCGCAATAGAGCAGACAAAGTATGTCCAGTTCCAAAGGCTGCTGTCTCGAGCTGCAAATCTATTCTTTATCCTAAAAGCCATTTGCTAGGATACTGGCAGCATTGCGAGCATTGACACGGTCGCTCAAATCCTCTGCCTGTTTGTCGGCAGCAGTGCTAGAGCTTCTACTGCGATTCGTCGGATCAAGACCAGTCGGAAGTGACTGCTTGTGCGGTGCTCTTTTCACACCGGACCATGAATCTCCATCTAAGGTTTGTGACGGGCCCAATATTGCTCCCGTCCTCGTTGTTGTAAGTTTGTTCGGCTGGGCTTATCAGTATTTCTTGACAATTTCAAGCGTTCTCCCCTTACCCTAAACGACTCAGACCACCGGAAGAGTCTATAGCTCGAATTTCAGGCCGTACAGACTCAAGAATAGCTAAGATTCGTCGTTCAGATTCGACTTGCTTTCTTGTGAATTCTTGGATAGCAGCTTTCAAGTGCGATGATGTCCTTGAATTCCACTGACGAGTCTCTGCCACGAGATTTCTCCCGTGACTCGAGTAAGCTTCGCATTCAGTCGTTGTTCTACAGCCTTAGCTTCCTCGACAAGGGTGATTGCTTCATCGGCCTTGGCGGATTGAATCGTTGATGAGGACCGCATTCTTGAGGCAGTAGCCTGTCTGGTTCGGGAGGCATTCTGTGCTTGATTGAGCTCACGAATGAGTATTTGACGAGTGGTCAGAGTCTCTTTGGCATTGAAGGCATCTCTAGACAGATACTGCAGTGCATCGCCAAGTGTTGCTGCCTCATGTGTAGCATGAGCTGAGTGAGTATCACTGACGGCTTGTAACGTCCTACCTAATCTATTGAGAGCATTTGCCATGCCCGAGTGTGTCTCTCCCTGAGCAAGACCACTCAATTTGTTTTCCAAAATCCTGTTCAGCAAGCGCAAGATTTGCCCGCGAACGTTACAATTTTATGCAATTTTGAGCCGCAATCTTCGGTCCATAGATAGAATTGCTTGACAATTGGCCGAGCTTCGACCAAGTCAACACAATCATCGGGAGGTGGTTGAAGCTGCTTGATTGCACGTCTCTTGATGCCTGTTGCCGGTTTACCGGATGAGTGGACTGGTGACTCATCCAAAGTCAGATTCAATGAAATGAATGATTTTCTTTGTCGCGCATTAGTACGACATTTGTACAAATGGAGTCTAGCCAATGCTGCATGTTGGCTTTCAGTTTGCGTTCGTCTTCGTCAGTGCCAATGCCATAAGAAGTTGTGCTGGGATAGAGCGTTGGCACGATACATTCCGGATTTGAGTTGATAAGATGATTGGCTAGTTTCTCTAATTCGTGATGCGTGCGACGAATGTCTCTAAATTGTGTCGTACGAAAGCCAGGCAGATTGGTCCTGAGCATCAAATCGAATGATAGGATCTTTCTTTGTCCTCTCTATAGCTGTGATGGTGGTCTTCAGAGAATATTGGTCCATAGGCACTACGGCAATGCTCCACGGTTCAGGCAATCAACAATGCGTGTGTTCGTGTCTGCGTCTAATTATGAAGGTAGTGAAAATGCTTTCGATACTCGCACGCAGCTTTTTACAGTGCAACAGAGCTTCGCAGTATTAGTATATACTAGGACTCGAGTCACGACGCGCGAGAGCCCGTCTTCGCTGCCAATCTAAAAGGAAAGTCAGTACTTGAACGGATCGCTTCATCAATCGACTGTGGAAACGTAAGAGGTCGTGGAGCCGTGCACGTGCAAGCAATGTAAATAGTTCATGGAGAAGAGTCTCATCTTACTGTCCTTATGCTCATAATTCATCCTTCTTGCTCAAGGCCTCTGCCCTCTCAAGAACAGCTGCTTGTATCTTTGCCTGCGCTAATGCTTCTCGAATCTGTGCATTCGTCATCTTTCCTCCCGACGTACTTTGCTTCAGTAGTTGTGCTCCCGGATCAGTCTGAAATGTTCTCTCTGCGAGCCAGGCCCACAAATCAGTCTCTTCTCTCTGCCAATCGTGGGTTGCGAGAAAAGGTCTCGACGAATGTGCTTGACTTTGATAGGCAAGTTCTCGAACGGTTCTGTGCATCCGAATCATCGCTATCATCATGCCTGCCAAGAGGACAAATGTCTAAAGCATGTATATTGATATTCTGAAGGACTCCAAATACAGATCCCAAGAGTCCTTCCGGCTGGGATGGCTTTACGTTGACCATTGACTTCGATGACACATGACTTTTCATTCACGTCCGAACGTGCTCGTCGTGACTTGCGATTCTTTTTCTTGGTCTCCGGACCACTACTGAGATGACTTCTAAGCGCATCTGATAAGTCCGTCATGTATTGAGCCTGTCCTGCATTGGAAGCCTTTTCTATAGGGCCCTTGATCCAAGAAGTCTTTTGACCATTCAATAGCACAGTTGGACACGAGCCTTGTAGTATTTCGAGGTCCCCACATTAGGGAGAACCTGGTTTTGATCGCAAAAGCATCTCCACTGGGCACATCTGGACTGGTCGTAGTCTGAACGACCTGCACACACTTGTCAAAGTCCTTCATCTCAAGAACATCTTCCAGCAGACACCTCGTTTGTTTTGGTCCGATCGGACCGCTGAGTGGCTTTTACGTATGATGCCGACCTTACAGTCTTACCGAGCTTATCGCCAAACTGTCCGACCTGGACTTCCAACAACTTTTGGTTTGTAGTCAGAAAGTCTTGCATGAACGAAGTATCACTGCCGTACAAAAGCTCGAAGATATGTCCAAGCGGTGCGTTGAAGCACTCGTCCATGAGTGGTTTAGCAAATGCGCTGCCATCAGAGAGCGATGGGGCTTCCGTGGGGCCCATGCTCGCGCGGTCCAGGGAATAATGCTGTTTCCACGGGTGACGTCTCAGGTGATGGAGTCAGCTCTACTGGTGGCTGAGAATCCTTGGAGCTGTGCGAAGTCTGGGTGACTAGCTGGGACATCTTCATCATCACTCTCGAGTACTGACCGTCCAATTGAACCCTCTTCTTCTTCGTCACTGGCACTGGAAGTGTCTGGTTCGCTGTCGTACAACTCGTCACCGTCGACACCAGCAACCTCGATCCCATGAGCCGTAGTCTGCACAGCGGGATGGGTGAGACGCCAAATGTTGACGATCAGATCGAAGGTCGTGTCTCGCGAGATGAACGATGCAAATACGTGCTAGATGACCGTTAGCTGCATATATTTGTCATGCGCTACATCTTTACCTTTGCTTGTTGGGGTAGAGATTTGTATTGCATTGGGAAAGATGCCAGCAGTAGATTTCTTTTCTAGAGAGATAATGTCCTGTAAACGATATGACGAGCTTGATCTGTCAGTGATGGCGATTGCTTCCAAAGAAGGACATACATTGGTGACCCAACCAAAGATATATCGAATTGAAGCAGATATGACTTTCCGAGACATACATTCGTCCATGTACCAAGATTTCTTTCTGCAGTGCGCAACCATAGTCTGACATGTGAGACCGCATTCACAATTCAAAATCACAACTTACCATCCAATAGATAGTCCGCATCTGGAACACTACGAAACGTTGCATGGAATTCACGATTTCGTTTGTTTGAAGCCACTGCAAAGCCTGTGATTTTTTGACCTTGCCCATCAGAGCCACCAAATACAGAAATGGCAGTGGAGCCTCGTCTTCGTCGAGACTGAGTAGTTGCAACACTACCTGACCTGTTGGGTCTTCTCTCTTGCTTGTCATCCGCATCGATGGCAATTGTGCTCTGGGGAGAGACCTGTCGTTGAAGATGCTCGGCTCGCGGCGCTCCTCCCCTCCTTGTTGTACCTCCTCATTGATTTGCCCTGCAAGACCCATGTCACGTAGAGACAGCTCGCCAGAGGTACCGAGACCTTCCGACTTGCGCTCGGGGAGGCAAAGAATTCTGCCGCAGAGAAGGTTCCTTGAAAGGGCTCACTAGCCGGCTTCGGACTCTTTGTAAAATTGGCTTTCGGCGAATTCGTCCCCAAAACCGTTCCGAGATTCGTTGCTGCAGTTTATCATCGAACTCAAAAAGCCCCCAACAGCTGGATTGTTTGGAGGTTCCGTTACATCGTCTTTGACCTTGACATTCTCGAGAATTGCTGCGGATCCGACACAATGTTTTGAGTCATTCCCGGCAAAGCTACTCGTGGGCTGCTCAAGACTAGTGACCAGTGATGGCGTCATGATGGGAGCTGCAAGTTGAGGTTGCGATACGGTTGTCGCATTGTTAGCTGTCAGATCAGTGCGACTTGTGTCTATCGTGCCTTGGTCCATGAGCATTGTGCGGGCTCGTGCTTCGTGCTCGCGATCTGCTCTCAGGCTCCATATCATCATACATGTCTTGGGCGAGTAGTGCGGACGACCTTGGCTGAGATGAGTCAGGAGCCACCTTTTGAAGTGCTTTGCGCAGTCCTTGTGACGGTTGATGGAAATGCTTCTAAGCTTTGCCTTGATGCTTGATTTCCCTCTCCACAGGTATATCGTCAACAGAGAGCATCAAACTCAAAGCCCTGGATGACGGTCCTCAGAAGGATTGAAGAGTAGGGACAAAGCTAAGCGACTGTTCTTCAGACCATTCTGCGAGCGAGATGATGGAAGCTGAGCACAAGCAAGAGGAAGAGAAGTGCTGAATCGCTAGAAAGGACATCCCACATCATTTATCATTTAGCAGTGAGTGAGTGATTGAGTCAGTCAGTGGTGAGAATACAACAAAAGTGGAGAAACTTCGCTTCCACCAAAATTCCTCCACAATCGAGGCGAGCGCCTGTCAAGCTGCTGCGCCCGTGAACGACACTCGAAACTTGGGCGAGATTCATGTAAACAGTAGTCAGTCAGTCAGTCAGTCAGTCAGTCAGTCAGTCAGTCAGTCAGTCAGTCAGTTCAGTCAAAGCAATCAAGCAATCAAGGTGCAGCTAGAGAAGCGACTTCATTTAGGTTGTCCATAGGAGCTACATTTTAACAAGAAAGCATGAGGCATCACTTGATGGCGTCCTGCTGCAACCATTCGCTCCAGCTCCAAACCCGTGGCAATTGTGTTCTTACTGCTACATGAGCTTGCTCACGCCTCTGCTGAGCATCACGTGCTCGCCAGAGATCCGCTGAAACCAACTTCTCTTTCCTTGCAACATCGAAAACCATCTCTCGATAGCCCGTGCTTTTGAAGAAGTCGCCGAGTTGGTACAATAGTAGGAAAGTTTTTTCATCCGGTTGCAATTTACGCTGGTCCATCGAACGACACACCCTGTTGATGATTTTGTCCCATCTGTGCTTACCTTTTGGCAATTTTCGTAGGTAGGACAAAATCTGGTTCAGACCATCGATACCGATTGGGAATGATTTCAGCTCGAGCAAATGGACGGGAGAGTGGACATCCCTTCGGCTCAGAGAAGTCGCCAATCATGACATCACCCAGAGTCGGCGTCCAGCTAGAATAGTCGTCCAAGGACAAGTCCGCATGGGATTTTGACTTTCTGGAATGTAATGGTAAAATGATGCCCTTGGTAACAGTATCTTCGGGTACATCTAGCGCTTTCATGTGTTCTAGGACTATGAGCTTCTGCGGGCGATCCGATAAAGTCATCAACTGATTCCAGGTCGAAGTGTCAGCCTTGACCCCTAAGGAAGCGAACAAACGTAAGGCGGAACACCATGATGATAGAGATGAGTCGTTGACGAAAATGCCAAGCATGGTATTAGATAATTGCGTATCAAAAGCTATGCCATTGCTTTGCGCATGTGAAGCAAAATATCGAAGCGCTTTGAAATTATTGGACCGTACGCAAAAGGCGATGGCGATTGTATACGCAAACAGAGTTCGGTGCGATTCGTGTTGAGGATCGTCCGAACAAAAGTTGTAATGCAACAAGCTTATCCTTGTTTGCAGACTGTCGTGGACGTGTCAGTACAAATAAGCTCTTGAAAAATTCTTGATTTGTTTGACTTGTGCCAGGGTCGTGCTTCTGATTGAATTTCTCCGTTTTCAACAAGCCCGTCTTGTTCATGTTGTAGCCTGTAGTCCTACATTCTGATTGTGCTCCCGCAACTCGCTGTGTCATTGCAGATAAGATTTTGGAGGGCTTCGGAAAAATGCTTGCCGTCTCTCTTCGAAGAGCTCAGATTGGTCTATGACATCCTCGTCGCCTTTTTGTGACCATTCTAGCAGGGTTTTATCCTCAGCTGGTTGCTCGTTATACCTCGAAACAGAGGACTGGAATCTGGCTGGATTAAGGAGGTAGAATCTTCTGTAATTCGTATGTGTGCCTTCCTGCTGGCATGTAGTGATAGATCGAGCGATTTGCAATGTCTTTCTGAATGTGCAGGCACATTTGCTCATAAATTTTGCATCCGGAAGAGTGAAAAGACTGCTCAGACGAGATTTATTGCATGTATTGAGTTCTGTCAACGTTGCGTTCCTTGAAGACTCAAGAGACAAAATGAGAAGGAGGGAGCTCTCTGGATCGAGTCGCGCAATAAATGCATCATGACAATCGCACGAGTCTGGACAGGGAGGTATGTCATGCTATACTTTCTCATTCGACTTGAACTGTTAAAGGTGCCGTCTGCGACCTGCACAAGGAGTGCTCAGTGACGGAACACTCTTACTGGTCATGGCTTCACCAGTCCTTGCCATCCAGAACACCAGCAAAGACAAATTTCACCACTAGTTACAAAGGAGCATACACCGAGTTCCCTCCTGCTCAAGCTCCATCTGCCTGCACAGCGTCTGAGAGATCTCGTCACCTCCAAATTTAGCATCAGCCGCTGCTTCTGTGCAGAGCTCACCTCCACCTTCAAGTCCCGTCGCTAGCACGACTGCGGCCGAGAACATCCGACCACCAGTCAAGAAGAAAGCAGCGGCAAAGCAGAAGAAGACAAAGACTATCATAGGAGGCGATGGAAAAACCTGTTGAGATTGCAGCGTCAGCACAAGGCGCCTCTCGACTCGGGCCAAAGTCAAATGCCGGCGCAATCAATGAGAATTTGAGAAATCTTGATCGTTCAGGTAAACCATGTCGTCGATGGCACAAGAAGCCAATGTCAATCAGATCTATCTACGGCGCTAAATGGCGCTGCCCGTCATGGATCGGCTACTGTGCGATATCTCGACACTACACGTGAGACGAAATTGACACAAACCACAAATATGTGAAGTGAAAGCATGTCAACCTCCTTCTTTGTGGCCCGCAAGTTGGGAACATCAACGAGAGACCGCTCCGATTTGCATGGCTTACAACTACCCATCGTTCTACAACTTCATAACTGACATTTCTTGGACTCAGGGGCGAGAGAATTTCAGCGATCACAAGACCATGATTCATTCCGGCGTATTCTCGTGTATCTGTCTGTCCATCTGTCTGTCTCGCTGTCTCATCGATGAAGGGTGGGAAGTACGAGCATGGAGTGAATATAGATGTGTTCCCATAGTCTGTTCTATGAATTAGCAATTCTTCCGGGCTTTTCACAACCAAATGACGTCCCCCACGATATGATGCCACCAAATTATCTGACCTTGACTTACAATGCTCTAAAGAACCTGCTCATTCAGCCAGAGCACACAAAGATGCCAGGCAGACATTGACAGGGTCTGGCAAGCCATCAAAATCATGGAAGAGGATGAATTCGAGTCTGGAAAGCGCAAAAGACGGGAGAGATATGTTCGAAAAGCTTGTGCAGAGTGCAAGCGACGCAAGATCAAATGCGATGGAGAATTACCTTGTCAGCACTGTCAATCTATCAGCACAGCATGCGAATATTTCGAAGGAAAGGCCAGGGGCGGCGCGCGACGGGCCCTGAAAGTCTCTGAACCAGAAGAAGAGTACGGAGACGATGTCCTCGCTCGTCTTCACGCTGTAGAAACCCGTCTCGACACACTTGCTGCACAATATGCTCTATCGCGGCCCGCTATCCCAGAAGTCAATGTCTCGCAGAGTGCCGCGAGTAATCGAGCATTTCGTACGCCGACACAGCCAATGTCGTCTATGAATGGTGGGAATCATGCAACGCTCTTCAATCCCGACAGACCTGACTTGCTGCACAATTCGACAAGCAGTATCGAACAGACGAACGGCCATACATCCGCGTACTCTGGTCCCAGCACAGTCTTTTATGGACAATCGTCCTCAGCGGGCAACTTGAGCAATTTGAGAAACCAACTGCACTCCTTTGCACCGGTGGACACTCTGTCCCCCGTCGAGGTCAAGTCTGAACCCACAAGGCGAACTTCAAGACACGACCCGGTCTATTCCCAGAACTCCAATGGCGAATCCGATCTTCCTTCCTTTCAACTGCCAACGAAAGCACGCACGTATACCATTCTACACGATGTCTTTGATGATTTAGTGAGCATGTATCCCTTATTACATCCGCCAACCTTTTACAAGCGCTACGAAGCTCTATGGGATCATAAAGGGGCTTTTCAGCCGTCTGTAGCACAAAGTGCATTTACGAGCAGTGAGATTGGGCTACTTCTAGCTTGTATGGCGGCATGCAGCAATATGTCTGCTCGCGAAGGACAAACGGAGAGTCAAGAGACACAAGAGTGGTACACTGCCGCAAAGACTCTGATTTACGATCAGATTTTGGATAAGTCTACCGATTTGGAAGCTATCCAGGCCAAGATCATGCTGAGCCTTTATTACTTACATGCAGAGAATGAGGATGCAGCATATAAATTGATTGGATTGGCGATACGGTCCGCTTATGAGGTCGGTCTTCATTTAGCTGCACGCGAGCGCGGCTTGTCTGATGTCAATATTGAGCTACGACGACGGACCTGGTGGTGTCTCTACCTGGTGGATAGGCGGACGTCAATGCAGCTTGGTCGTCCATTCAGTGTGCAAGATCACGATTCAGATGTCCAGTTCCCGACACCGCTGGATGATCTCCACGAGTTTCCACAACAACTTGATGCCCCGATCCGCCTGGAACTGTCCAAGATTCCCTATCTCATGCAATTCGTGGGATTCAGCTCGATATGCGGTGAGATCTACTCAAAGCTATATGGTGTCAAGTGCCGCTGGCCGCCGGACGAGCATTTAGTCATGGACCTCGATGGCAAATTAGAGCAATGGCGTTTCGCCCTACCTACCTTCTTACGCTTCGATCAAGCTCACATCAATGCCATTCCTGCGTGGCTCGCAAAACAACAATTATTCTTGCATTTGCGCGTGGCACATGTCCGACTACTCCTCCTTCGACCATTCGTTTCTGAACCAGAGGCCATTGCAGCGAGTCATCCCGCAATGGCTGAATCAGCACTTCATGTGTCGAGTGACATCATACACACCATTTCCATCGTCAAGCGGACGAGTGATCTCGTGGAGCGATTATGGTACCCGTCGAAACAAATAATATTGACGTGTATCGGCATCATCTTTTGGGTCGTCTTGAATTTTCCCACGAAATTCAGTGCGAGCTCGAGTAAAGCCGATCTGAGGGTCGCACTCCAACTACTCAAAGACTTTAGTGAGCGGTCGACGAGTCCCCAGTCGAGATCGAGTTTACGAGACATTCAATTTCTCCGGTATTTGTGCAATCAAGCCTTGCGCGCGCGAAACCAAAGACCACTGGAAAGTGCCGCGCAGAGTCCCTTTCACGAAAGCACTTTTGACGGTGGCCCGCTGCCGCCGCCAGCAGCTCCTACTGCTGCTACTGCCACTGCCGCCACCTCAGGACTCGTAGGCTCGCAGTTTCTCTATGATGCAGGAGCGGAAGCGGGAGACTTGGGATTTCTGGTAGGGCATGATTTGACTCAGGATAATCTATTGCTCAGTCTACTCGATACTGGAGACGCAGGACTCTTGCCAACGAGCGAGCAATTTCTCATGATGGGCGAGGATTATTCGCGCTCAACAATGCTCTCACTCTAACGTGTCTGTAAAGTATCGAATATACCAATGTATAGAGAATGACTAGATAAAATGCATAAATGGCCACCGCTATGCTAGTGATGTGTGATTGACTTTGGGAAATCCTATGATCGTCGAGGCGTCGGCGTCTTGCGTTTTCTGCCATTGGAAGAGTCAACCATGCCTCTGAACGCCGAACTATCCAGTGGGCGTGCAATCTCATCGCCGTGCATGACATCAGACATGGACTCATCGGTTTGGGGACTGAGACGCTTTCCCGATACCCGCTTCATGATTTGCGCTTCTGTCTTGGCTTGTTTGTGCTCACTAGCATCTCGTTTCCGCTGTTCTGCCTCTGATTTGATGCGCTGCACATCGCCATTGATTTCATTTAGGACATTCTCACATGTTTGTGACCAGGAATCGAGGCGCGCGAGAATATCGTCGAGCGCAGTGGCTGGATTGAGATCTCGACCGACAGTCGAGGAGATGTACACGGAACTTGTCCTCGTATTCAACTTTGCAGTAATTAGGCCGGCATAAGTCGTGCTAATAATCAAAGCTTCTAATGCTCGCGAATCCGTCATGTCGAGCGATTTTGCGAGGTCTTGATACTCCAAGTGCTACACTAGTCAGTCGTCAATGTCAAGCGTGGTGAAAGGTGAAAGTACATGAGATTCGTTGGCCATCGATATGAGTGTCAATTGCTTAAGCTTTGTCAGCGCTGCTGGAGCTAATGGTGGTAAAGTCGCCTGCTCGGAGATGTAGTCTTGGAGCGTGCCATATGAGAAGATCTCTAGTAGTCTCACGCTCCTCGAAGAATCGCCGTTCTGAAGTGCTTGAACTGAAGGAGTTGTAAGAAGCGAGGTGAAGGAGAAAATGGAGGGTGATTCAATAGCTTGGTAGATAAGACTTTCGAGGGCACGACCAGTGGCCTGCTTTGCAAGCAGTACATATGTCTCTATATTCTGGGACATGGTTGACTAAGACCTGCAACAACGACTCGAGTGTCTCTCTTGAGGTAAATCCTGCTTGTAATTACTGTCAATTGCGAGATTGTGGAGTAGAACTAATCAAATTACCGTGTGTCATCAGTCAGCAGGCGTTCAGTGTGCAAAAGCATTACAGTGTGTGGAAGAATATGTATACGCTGTCGCTAAAAATGTACAGATTATGATTGCCTCATGCTTCTTGCTCATCCAGAGTATACGAGACTTGTAGGCCAACTTTATGTGCACCCGTGCTGAATGATCTCAATTGCACAGCTTCTGCATTCCTGACATCCCTGGCATCCGAATCTACCCAATCTTTCGGCACTTCTCCTGCATTGTCTGTGTAGACGAGCACGTTGAAAGTGGCCCTGCCTGTGAGTTCCGGCAGGAAAGTGACTGATGCCGTAATTTGACGCACGAGAGATTGGATTTCCTTTGTGATGTCAGCTTCGTCTTTCTCCTGCACAGCTTGTGTTGGCGTTGAATTTGGCTGAATATCAGCAAGAGGCTGCGGCTGCTGAACAATGTCTACGTCAAATTGCCACCTCTCCATCGTCTCAGCAGTCTCTTTTGAAACTATACAGACAATGAGTTTATTGATCTTGCCAGCACCCATCCACGAATGTAGCTGTTTCATGATCCTTTTGATGTATCGTTTCACATCGTCATCTGTCGATACAAGCATGTTGAGGCCATATTTTTTCACCACTTTGAAGTCCTCGGGGGGATAAATGCCGCGCTGATATAGTATTGTATTGATGCTGTATTCAAAAAATTCGGAAACGATCTTGGCCGATCCTTTCAGAGGCAGCGTAGACCGTGTCGGGGCATCCGTAGAAATCATTCTGATTCTATATTATACTTTGAGGATCGGCCATGGAGTCAGACAATCATTTTGAAGATTGAAAGACGCAGAGACAACAAGCATCAAAGCAAACGGAATGACCGACGGATGAGCCGCTAGACACAGAGGCACGTGCTTTCGCAACCTCGGCATCAACAACCGAGGCGGCAGAAGTTTCCTGATTGAAGAGCGGCAGAAGCGACGGATCTGCTCTCCACGCCCGTCCCCCGCCTTTGAATTGAATGAGCGAGTGATTGAGTGACTCACTCGAAGCCAAGACTCAATTCCCCGTCTTGCTCCGAGTCGCCACGACTACAAATACTACATCATCAGCGGCCGTCTCTTCTGAAGCCTGATACATTGAACAAATTACAACATGCCGTACAGTCCATGCGATATCGCTGCTGAGAAGGCAGATGTGCAGCAGCAGGTTGAAGAGCTAAAGTCCTGGTGGGCCTCTCCAAGATATGAAGGTATCGTGAGACCGTACACCGCAGAGGAGATTGTCTCAAAGAGGGGTTCACCTCTCGGAAGGACCGTACCTCACGCAGACAAGCTCTCACAAAAGCTCTACAAGACGCTCGTACAACACGACAAGGTAGGCTTCAATCATTGTCAATTGACGGGTTTTGCTAAGTCATTAGAACAAAACTGCTAGCAGGACATTCGGTGCCCTTGATCCTATACATGTCGCTCAGATGGCCAAGTACGTAGACTCAATCTACGTATCCGGTTGGCAATGTTCCTCAACTGCTTCCTCTTCGAACGAGCCAGGCCCAGATATCGCTGACTACCCAATGGACACTGTGCCAAACAAGGTCGAGCATCTTTTCATGGCACAGCTCTTCCACGACAGGAAACAGCGTGAGGACAGATTCTCAAAGACAGAGTCTGAGCGCGCTAAGCTCAAGTACATTGACTTTTTGAGACCAATCATTGCTGACGGAGACACTGGTCACGGTGGTTTGACAGCAGTGATGAAGCTCACAAAGATGATGATTGAGCGGGGAGCCTCCGGTGTTCACTTTGAGGACCAGGCCCCGGGCACAAAGAAGTGTGGTCATCTTGCTGGAAAAGTCCTTGTGCCAACGCAAGAGCACATCAACAGGCTTGTCGCCGCCCGTGCCATGGCCGATATGATGGGCGCCTCGACCGTCTTTGTGGCAAGAACTGATGCAGAGGCTGCAACCTTCATCTCCTCAAACATTGACCACCGCGACCACAACAACATCATTGGTGTCACCACGCCAGGTCTCAAGCCCATATCTACCCTCATGTACGAGGCAGAGATGGCAGGCAAACGAGCTGCTGAGCTCGAAGCCATCGAGACCAATTGGATCAAGCAGGCGAACCTCATGCTCTTTGATGAGGCCGTTATTGCATCCATCAAGAAGTCTGTTGTTACTGGCACAGATGCTGCCATTAGCAAGTACTTGACGGCTAGCAAAGGCAAGTCGAACGCTGAGGCACGAGCCATTGCTTCTTCCATCACTGGCACGGAAATATTCTTCGACTGGGACTCTTGCAGATCTCGCGAGGGATACTACCGATACCAAGGAGGCACCCAAGCCTGTGTGCAGAGAGCAATTGCCTATGCGCCATATGCCGAAATGCTCTGGATGGAGACAAAGAACGCAGGTCTCGAACAAGCGCACGAATTCGCCACGGGTGTCAAGGCCGTCTGGCCAAAACAGTGGCTCGCATACAACCTGTCGCCCTCGTTCAACTGGTCTACAAACTTGCCATCAGACAAGATTGCGACCTTCATTGAAGACATTGCCAAGATGGGTTTCGTCTGGCAGTTCATCACGCTTGCAGGTCTGCACTCTTCAGCACTCGGCATCGATACCTTTGCCGCTGGCTACGAGAAGCAGGGCATGAAGGCATACGTAGAGATGATTCAAGAGCCTGAACGAAAGGCAGGAGTCGAGGTTCTCACGCATCAAAAGTGGTCTGGAGCAGAGTACATGGACGCCTTGCTCAAGATGGTTACTGGAGGAGTCTCGAGTACTGCTGCCAATGGGAGCTGGTGTCACGGAATCACAGTTTGCCGAGGACCCAAAGCCGAAGATCTAAGTGAAGTTTCCTCTACAGGTAGATTGGCCAGACTAGTGTATGCCATTGTTTTTGCAGCACGCAAATGAACCATTGATTCCTCCTCCCTTCACAGTATTTGCTTTGGCACAAATTGCATTCGAGTTGTCGCGTCGAGGAGGAGCTCAGTCTCCAATTGTTTTTGGCAACGACCGAAAGCGTGTTTGGTGACCCGCCATCCATCGCACGAATGCAATCATTCATGACTTACTCGTCGTCTGACTTGCAGAATCGCTCAAACTCTATCACAACCTGCTCGCTTCTACCAACTTCATCATAATACACACTCCTTACACAAAGCTCCACGCAATAACAAGAGACTGCATTGATCAATGTCGACGAGTCAGAATCACAACCCAGCAACAATGTCCAGTAAATTGCAGCCAATGACTGTTCCCATCGACTCGCACAGCGTGACGAAACGATTACAGAGCGAATTGATGACACTCATGATGTCCTCTACACCAGGCATCTCTGCATTTCCCGAAAGCGACAGTAATTTGTTCCATTGGCTTGGTACGATTGTTGGTCCAGATGGCACGCACTATGCCGGTCTCAAATTCAAGCTCAAGATTGATTTCGTAAGTCTTGTTTTCGCAAGTCATCTAGAGACGATGGACTAATGTTGAGAAAAGCCATCGAATTATCCGTTTTCAGCGCCAACGATTGTCTTTACATCTCCCATGTGGCATCCAAGTACATCACATTCGAATGATGCAGAGTGAGACACAACTGATTCGTATAGATGTGGATATGAGTGGCAATATTTGTCTAGACATCTTGAAGGAGAAATGGTCAGCAGTCTACAATGTGCAAACGATATTACTATCTCTTCAATCACTGCTCGGGGAACCAAACAATGCTTCGCCATTGAATGCGCAAGCTGCAGAGTTATGGTCAAAGGATCCTGCCGAGTACAAGCGGCTCTTGATGCTTCGATACAGACCATGCGATGAATAGTTCTTCTCGTCCTTATCGTGGTCAAAGGAATGGGAATCATTTCGAGGAGCGTGCATGTCGAGCGATTATTGGCGGGATTGGTAATGCAACTAATGCAGTCGTAATCTTGTCTATACAAAATCTATAATGTTTGAAACTCATCAATAATGATGATGATGATGATGATGATGCTTTACGGGCCATTCTGTTTCAATTGTTGTAGATTTTTCTGCGTCACTTTTTCAAATGAATCGATAGACATTGTGAAGTTGCCTCGTCCACCAGTCAATGTTCGTAGTGCGCGAGAATAGCCCACCATTTCCTTCAATGGCACGCGAGCAATTACTGTACGTATGCTTGTGTCTGCGTCCGATTGCAGCCTTGTCATTGTGGCATCTGGTGGTGCATAGACGGTATAGTCTTGCGTGTCTTCCGCACCGGTCTCGTCCAGCGAGACAATTTGACCGCCTCTGACACCAGTCAAGTCATTCATG
Source organism: Viscum album (assembly GCA_963277665.1). Lineage (NCBI taxonomy): Eukaryota > Viridiplantae > Streptophyta > Magnoliopsida > Santalales > Viscaceae > Viscum > Viscum album. The sequence goes on from CAUJRU010003623.1 coordinate 33,949, forward strand.
ACTGCTCCGAGATTCGATGCCTGAACACTAATGGAGACTGACATGATTGGCTGAAGCAATGCCATGCCCTGCTCTCCCGCACTCTTAAGAGCTCTTGTAATTAGTGCGTGCGCCCCACCACTCAGTGCACCGATTGCAGTGTCGTTTTCATAGTGCTCGATAGTCATGGTTACGTGTATGGAGTGTAGTGGATAGCCTAGTATCATGCCACGAGACAATGCAGCTGCTGCGCCATTCTGTAGTGCGAGACGTGCATCGGCCTCACTAAAGTCCAGTGATGATGCAGGTGGTATTGAAATATCGTATCGATTGCCATCGACCAAATCAGGTTGAGGCACATCCGAGGTGTCGAGACTTGACAATGAGACTGCGAGGCGCACTGATTGACGTGTTCCTCCGGCTTGACGTTCATAGAGGTCCTCGCAAGAAGTGCTCTGCTCAAGAGTCTCCCTGTACCCGATTCTCAAGTTGCCGATGTCCACTTTAGCTTTAAAGTCATGCACGAGGCGATTCACAGCGATTTCGAGGTGTAGTTCACCCATACCACCGAGCAGCGTTTGTCCTGTCTCCTCCTCGTACCACACACGCAGACTGGGGTCTTCTCGAAGCAGATTGTCCAGTGCGGCATCGAGTGCCTTACTCTCTGACGCGGAATTGGTCTCGAGCGTGGCGATAAAGACTGGTGGTGGAACCTCGATAGGCTGAAGATTGATGATGGACCCACGCTGCTGATGCTTGGCTATTGTGAGTGTGTCTCCCGTCCGTGTATCTTTGAGCCCAAGAATCACTGCAATGTTGCCCGCAGATATCTCCTCGATCTCGCGAGCTTCATCTGCATACATTTGGAGAATCTTTGTGGCACGTTCTTTCGTGCGTGTAGTGTTGTTGTAGAGTACCGATGCACGAGTGAGCGAGCCTGAATAGACACGCACAAATACCATGGGACCACGTTGTGGATCCACAATGACTTTGAATGCTAGGACGCACGCCGATGAAGTACTTGAAAGACTTGACGATTTGCCGTCTTCCGTGATGGCAGGTGCTGGACGGTCAGAAGGCGCTGGCAAATAATCTACAATAGCGTCTAGCAAGGGCTGTACACCAATATTGCGGAACGAAGCACCTGTGAGGATTGGCACGATGGTGCTTGTCAGACATAAACGACGCACAGAATTCTGAAGGACGCTAATTGGAATCTGATTGGCGTCTTCGCATTCGAGATATGCATTGACGACACTCTCGTCCAGTTCAGAGAGTGTTTCGACTAATGCCTCACGAGCTCGTTGTGCTTCCTCCACAAGCGCAGAGTTTGAGTATTGCTCAATTGGCGTGACTGAGACTGCTTTACCATCTGATTTGGACGACCAGACGAGACACTGTTGCCGCAACAGATCGACAGTTCCAATAAAGTCGCCACCATCCAGACCAGATTCAAAGATGGGTAGTTGCAGTAGGAGTGGACGACAATTGAGCTTGACAGCAACTTCTCGTACAGTCCTACCAAAGCCAGCACCAATTCTATCCATCTTATTGATGAACACGAGTCTCGGTATCTGCCGAGTGTTGGCTTGTCGCCATACCTTTTCAGTCTGTGCTTCCACGCCTGCGACAGCGTCCAGGATAGTTACCGCACCATCAAGCACTCGAAGAGATCTCTCCACTTCAAAGGTAAAGTCTGCGTGACCCGGTGTGTCAATCAAATTGAATCTATGACCACGCCAAGGGAAAGTGATTGCTGCAGATTGTATAGTTATACCTCGTTCCCGTTCTGCAGGCAGGTAGTCCATGACTGTATTGCCCTCATCCACATCTGTCCCATGTCAGTCACAAAGAGCATAGACGGGCTGCTTGGCTGACCACCGAGGCGCGGAATGAAGCCGCTGTAGAAGAGCATTCGCTCTGTAGTGGTTGTCTTGCCCTAGGCTCATCAGCCAAGTGGTTATGATGCGCAGTAGTGGTGTTTACGGCATCAATATGTGCAATAATTCCAAGGTTCCTCGTCTTCAAAGAGTCTTCAGCCGCGTCCGAGTAGAGCCTGATATGGGATCTGACATGTAAAGTGATTGTCCGGAGGTTCCATAATGTGGTATGCCAGAGCATTAAGTTCTCGGCTGTACGATGATACTAGTAATTGAAAGAGATCAGACTGAAGGAGATCATTTCAATTCTCTTTGAGCGATCAGTCATGTATGCCGCAAGGTATCATGGCAGAAGCAGTTGATCACTCTGATCTTATCAGTTCTGATCAGGTCCTTCTTGATCCTTCTGAGAGCCGGGCTCGCAGCCACAACATTCACTTTGATCGTATCACTCGGATAGGCAATGCTCAATTTGGACAGCCAATTCGCACGCGCTACAGGATATATTGACCCCTCAAAGACACTACACATCGCACCAGCACAAGTGAACTTCTCTGGACCTTACGACCAAAGGTATCCAAAGCACTCAAGACAACCAATCATACAACATGTCGGACTCAATGGACACGAACTCTTTGGCTCAACAGCTCAAAGATGTCGCGATCAGCGCTGTAAACACTGTCAAGGAGGCAGTTGTAGGCGAACCAGGTGTCGATGACAAGCACAGAGTCTTTGTAGGCAACCTCAGCACCGAGACCACCGAAGGTATGTCACTCAGAAATAGCACAAACCTGCAAGCTGACACCAGAAGCTGATCTCAAACCACTCTTCTCTGAAGCTGGAGAGATGTACGTCCTCTCTCATATCCTACTCGTGCTCATATCTGATCACACGTAGTGTTAGTGTCAGTCTACCAGCACGACGAAGTATTCGAGGCAAGAGTAGTGTTCCCAGCGCCATTGCATTCATCAGCTACAGCAACGATGCTGAGGCACAACAGGCTGTCGAAAAACTCAATGGCAAGAAACTAGCAGAACGAGAGCTTACCGTTGCAATTGCACGACCACTGTCCAAACCAGGTCCAAAATCACCAACCAACAAGGATGACAGTGTATGATACTTACACACCTTGCTCAAGCAATATCTCTAATTTGCTACAGGCAGAACAGACCTCTACGAACGGTGCTACTACATCCGAGGGTGCTGCACCAGCCACCAATGGAACCACAACGACCACCAACGGTGAGAAGAAGAAACAAAGAAAACCAAGAAAGGCAAAGACTGCTGCAAATGGTGTCTCTGAGGATACACCAACCACCACATCTCAGACGAATGGAACATCCACAAAAGCACGATCGACTCGTCCACCACGCGAGCGAGGACCACCTTCAGATGGTGTTCCATCTGACACGACGCTCTTCATCGCTGGTCTGACACCCACAACCACCGATGCCGATCTCAAAGAACTGTTTTCAGAGTACAAACCAACCTCGGCTCACGTGTCCTTACGACCAATTCCACGATTCATGATCAAGAAATTGGCTGAAAAGGGTGAACAGAGACTCAACCGTGGATTTGGTTTTGTTTCATTCGCCGACCACGAAGCTCAGCAGACTGCTATGAAGGCTATGGATGGCCACAAACTAGGAGAAAAGGAACTTGCAGTCAAGGTTGCCGTTGATTCTCCAGAACGAATCGAGCCCACTCCAGCAGCAGCAGCTTAAGTCCTGCCGGCGAACATAGTTTTGATCAGTATTACTCCCCTGATATATAACGACTCACGAGTCCAGGATTCCACTATGTGCTGAATACCCGGGACGAATTTATGACTGCATATCCATAGCGCTCTATCGAATGTTCATTCCGGGCCAAACACTTTAACTGCTTCTTTTGTTTGTATATTTGCTTACTTGTTGAGTCTCGAATCTTTCCTCGATATGACTGAATGTTCTTTATTCAAGGACAACTACTGCCGATGGCCAAGTATCAGCCAGAAGTCACGAGTGCAGCTCAAATTTGACTACTAGTAAGCATGACGTATTGTTCTGTACTAAGCAGGATATTTGTTTTTGCAACTTGTGCCAAGTTTCAGTGCCAATTGATGCGGACAACGAATTTTATGCTACGCTCAATTACAGTAATGCCCGCTCATGTAGTCTATTATGCTAATTATTATTAATCCTTGACAGTTTGCCAGCTTCCGGCAACGCCTTGCTTTGGATTGTCACCGTTAGTGTTGACCTGCTCGTGTTTTCCCAATACTGCGTCTCGTGCTTCAGTGACTGTCATATCCAAGCCTGTCCATAATTTAAATTGCCGCAGTCCCTGCTCGAGAA